>JAZAYU010000002.1:7418945-7635905 GCA_038501625.1 Corbicula japonica | reverse complement strand
TAAAACACCGTACAAAGCAAGATTTATTGCTAACTCTAGTTCTTGCACTACTACTAAATTATCCGTGCTCTTAACATCTTGTCTTACAGCTATAAAAGAACATGTAATTAGGTATTGTGATAAGGTTTTTGAAACTTCTGGCAAAATTTTATTTTGGTCGATTAAAAATTCAAATGACGTTTTGAAAAAGCTTAAATCAAATAATTTTCGGGCGTTCTGTTTGTCTACTTATGATTTCTCAACATTATACACTTCGCTCCCTCATAATTTAATAAGAGACAAACTAACCAGTCTCATTGAAAAAACGTTTGCTAGAGAAAATAAAACCTTCATCGCTTGTAATGAACATAGGGCATTTTTTTACAGATGGTTCTTATGATAATTAGACCTCATGGACTTGTCAAGACCTAATAGAGTCGCTAACTTTCTTACTGGATAATATTTATGTTAGATTCGCTACCTCTATTTATAAACAAGTAATAGGCATCCCAATGGGTACTAATTGTGCACCCCTTGTTGCTGATCTGTTTTTAAACTGTTATGAAAGAGACTTTATGTTATCTCTTTCTACTGAACATCAAGATGATATAATTACAGCTTTTAACAACACCTCGAGGTACCTTGATGATTTATTAAATATAGACAATAACCATTTTCCATTACTGGTTAATAAGATTTATCCTAAAGAACTACAACTTAATAAAGCGAACACTTCAGAAAAGCAAGCAAACTTTCTCGATCTAAATCTGTCCATTGAAAATGGTTATGTCACTTCTAAAATTTATGATAAAATAGATGATTGTAATGTTAATATAGTAAATTTTCCGTTTTTAGAATTTTTGGCTAGGAAATTAAGAATGATGTGCGTGAATTCTGATTGGACGAGCGAGCCGCAGTCTATCGCGTCACATATTCTTGCAGCGGTTCGATCAAATTTTTAAATACTCGTCCAATCAAAATTACTACTTCATTATCGCTCGTCCAATCAGAATTCACTCATATACCTGCATTGTAACCAAACTTTGTCCCGAGACGATAATTTTTAGTATGGCATCGGCAAAATGTAAAAATGGATGTTATGTTCTTAGTTTCCTAGCCAGTGCTCGGCGGAATTCAACAGAGGAATAATTAAATTTTCCATCGATACCCGATTTGATAAGGTTAGTGCAATATTTGTTTCGATGCTGATTTTTAAAAACTGTGTTTACATTTTGGCTTGACAAAATAGGATCGGGGTTATTTACCTTTTCGATTCGTATAGAGTCGGGACTCGAATTTTCAGAGAACTTGGTATTTGATAGTAAATTCGGTATGGATAGACTGATATCGATCCCAATCTATCAAAACAAAACAAAAAAAAATGAGTTTATGTAGTGTAGACCCTATTTTTTTTGGGGGGGGGGGGGGCGGCCAGTTGGAGAAAACGGGGTCCGTCTTCCAAGCACCTGTGCCAAAATCCGGATGAGAATCTAATATTTTTTTTTTCTCTGGCCTAAAGAGAGCTATTTTATGTTATTACACGGCGCATCAGCGCCGTGTTATTGTGATAACGAATTGAGATTGACAATGGAGGAGCACGTGACTATTTAGGCTATAGACCACTAATTCAAATCCGAAAGATTTCTTGACCGTTTCACTGCTTTGCATGTCTCTACTTCAGCAATCAAGCTGATTTTAAACTGATGTTAACAACTGAGATAGAGTCTAATAGACTTCCACTTTAGCATTTCATCACATTCCGAATTTACTGTTGGGTCAAGCCATAAAATATTAGATTTAGAACGAACTTAGAGAAACATTAAAATCCCACTTTTATCATAGCATGAACGGTTATTTTTTCTGCTTTAAGTGTATCGTCTCGGATGCAGAACGTTTGTTTACAATCTATCAGCAACATTTGCTATTTTTAAACGCAATCTATTTATAGCTTTCTTTGCGAGTTTATACATCTGCTGGATAATCAATGTTAGTGACTGTTCATCGGTTTGATACAGTTCTCGCATTATATAAGTATTTTACTTTCGCAAAAATCGATTTTGTTAATTTAAATAATTTTATGCGGATGCAAACAAAACATTGTGACTACTAATAAGCATATTTCTTATAATTGGTAACGAAATTAAATGCATCAAACATAAGAGAGGTTTCATATTGTGGTTTCGTTTTGCTAATGTGAGCAATCGCAATTTTGCGTCAACAGGCAAAACATCTGAGAGCGGGCTTCCTTCTTAAATGGATGCCGTTTAGAGGCACCTTCTTCGCATGAAATTTGTTAAAAATCATAAAGAATTTCCTAGAAAGGTTACTTCGCATCTGGCTGATTATATTCCCATTTAGAGGCAAACCTACGCTTTATGTGTCCAAACTGCACACGGGGTATAGGCCTTAACTACATCACAGTTGTCAGAGAGACGACAGATAGGCCTAAGCCTTGGAATCAGACGCCTAAAGTTGGAACCAGGCGCTTTGTCAATCGTTAAAGCGACTTTTTTGTTAGACACGAAACGGAATGAAATAAAGACGAAACGGAATGAAATAAAGGTTAGTGAATTTCTAAAAGACATGTCCAATGAAACAACATACATTATAAGATCCTTAAATTGGACCAGTTATGCCTATATAAAAACACATAATATAGGCATAAAGGGAGAGATATATGGTACTGGGGTGTTGTTGTTTAAACTTAACAAGGGGTATAGCCCTAAACTACCCCACAGGTGTCAGAGAGACGACAGATAGGCCTAAGCCTTAGATAAGTACAAATTTGAGAAGTGATTTAAAAGCATCATGTAGGTTGCAGTTGTTATCGACCGAAATGAATAGATCACTGCTACTCTATAATGCGCACCTCCTGTCCCGAAGGTGCTACCGATAATATGAGGTGTGCGTATTCCGGTGAGCGAGGTGCTTGATCAAATTCATCATAACAAGGTCGGTGATGTCTTCTTAGAATGATTTTTACGCTTTATTGTTTTCTTCGACGGATAATGAGTAAATCTCGGCGAATCCGACGAGTTCAAAGAAACCCCCTGCAATACATACAGTTCATTCTTATTAAGGTCGAACTATAAACTTTTTGTGCAATGTTTGTCTAGATCCTAAAAATCCTGCTAAAACTGGCATAACCGCCCTTGTTATTGTTGAATTCGAAAAGGCACCTCGCTCACCTTACTTTCTCGGTATTATTGTAGGGAGTTGCGCGTTTAGTAGCAGTGTAGGTGAAAGAAATATTTATGTGATTAAGTTGTACAGAACATTGTACATTATGTAATAATGTTCATTGGTCGGACAGCACGCATATCGTTATGCAAATACACCATTTGAGATCCTTATGACTAAAATCAGCATTTTCAACTTAACTGAAACATTAACATATTTACAACATTTTGTAGTTAAGCTTTAAACTGTACGTAAAACAAGCAAGATTTCTATTCTTTTGCAACATGACACTGGGTAGGATTTGCTCGATTCTTCTAGTAATCTTACTTTTCCACATATTTTTTTCAACAAGTTTTGTTGTTGTAATTTGTTGTTTTCGTTTTTGTTGTGGTTTTGTTGATTTATTTCTGTTTCATTCTTAAACGAATGGTTTTTTCTGGTTGACACTTTAAACTTTAACTCAGTATTTTTTTCACTCATTTTTCGCACGATGGTCATAGAGTTAAAAATGCTGTTGTTTTAGTTCTAAACATGACATAATATTCTTTCCAAGATGCTGTAGAATTCTTAGATTTCAAGTTATATGTTTTCTATTTTTCTTTAATGTGTTACTTGATCATAACAGAACTATCTTCATAAGACATCTGACATAGTCTTTAATTTGTTATACAAATCATTCAAGTTTATTCTGAAATTTTCCACTTAATTTTACAGTTCATTTCCTTCTTTAAAAATATTATACCATCTCTTTGAAATAAATAGTTTGCATCTTTGTGCCGTAGAAAAGCAGTTTTCTTTTTGTTTTATCATCTCATTTCCTTACCATTGAAATATGTTTGTGTCGCCCTCAGGACAGCGAGACCAGCAAAACGACAAAACACAATGCGATATTGCGAACGTACGATGCGAGGGCACGATATTAATATCACATCTTCGCATCGTACTTTCGCGATCTCGCATCGTTGTTCGCGATCCTGATTACAGACTACACCATTATGTCCTCGTTTGAGGCGGAAGAGCCCTTAAACTGGGAACAAACAAGAACATTTAGCAATAAAATTAGTTAATAAACCGTTCAGTAAACATTGGTTTTTTTTACAATGTACCGTTGTAATTTTAAGGACACTAGCAGAAAACAATAAAATAAAAACATCGGAATAAATATTCATGTTGTTACATATTCTATAGATCAGAACCCAAAATCATTCACATATCAATTCCTTCCTTTATTGATTCATTCCCTGTCTGACTGACTGACTGATTGATTGGTTGATTGATTGATTTGTTCGTATTTCCATACTTGTAAATGTTATCTTTTTTTCGAAATAATGGCATAACATGCACGCTATCAGAGATCGCTAACGTCGATAATTACAGCGTCACAAAAGACGTGTATACTCGTACTTTGTGAAATCGTGATTAAAACATAAATCCACAGTTAAAAATATTTTAATTAATTAAATAATATTATTATGGAGATACGAAATTAAATATATTACGGAGATGTGAATCCATTGTTCCTGAATAAATAACAAAAAACATGCAAAACATATGAGTATTTGTTCCTACCAGATTTTATATGTGAAAATTCGACAAAAACTCGAAATTATAAAACGTTCAGTTTATCATATGCAATTAAAATGTTGGGAAATCCAAGGCATTTTAATTTTTTTAAACAGCTCGAAAGGAATTGTTGACATGATATGTCCGTTTTGATAAAATAATTCTGTGCGCCTCTATTTTAGTTCAGTAACAACAAATACGGCGATTTACAGCCCATTTCCATTCTTCGATGGTGTTGTTTGAGAGCCATGTGCCTTGACAGAAATTACAACTGCCAAAAACAATATCTGAATTGTATCAGGAATGTAATGAATTTTTATTTGATACCAATTCTATTATTTTCTTTAAAAATATTTTTACATATTAACTAAATTTGCCGAACACACAAGTATTTTAAACGTCATATAAACGTAGATAGAGGGGTAGAATAAATTAATATTGAGCGAAAACGAAGCTGCTAAGGTATACCTTTCTTGATATCAAACGTTTTGCCGTAAAAATTTTAATCAATAGAGTTAAAAAAATCAAAATTTTAATTTGCAGATTTTTTTTATAATCAACGAAAACCGCGAATTATTTAAGGAAAACGCGACGCCATTTTGTCTCTGAAAACGGACGTTAAAGACGCATTAAATTTGTAAAACGTGAGCCACGGATAAGAAAATTATATGTACATGAAGTAATTTGTAAGACGGACTAGGTGATGAAATTTCGTAGCAATCAACGCAAAATTGACTGACATATTGGCTATTGTTGCTTGAATGCGGAAAAATTGACAGACGTCTCAAAAGTGACGTTAGTGGCATACTTTGAAGGCTTGTAGTTTCGAAACGGCTAAGGATACTAAAAAAGTAAGTACACATCCAAATCAGGCATATGCTCAATTATATGTATGTGAAATTTTGTGAGGAAACTCGAAAAAAAAATTGAGGCGCGTTCCACCTTAATTATGGTCTTATGGAGATTATAAATATAGGCACGAAAGCAATGCCACCGTGACCGTTAGTTTCTGTATAAATTTTCAATTTGAAGATTATCACCTTCGCCTGTTGAATAATTCACTTGTGTCTAACCTTTTTAAATGCTTTCTTTCAAAGGCATTTGTCTTATATTTGAAGTTTTGGATAATGGTGTTGCAGAAATAGACACTTTTTAAGATAGAGTTTTATATTTCTTAGCTATATTGTCCAGTCAGCATATTCACATTCTAGTTCCATAACTATTTTAACCAACCGGAAAACTTATTTTATTTTGTGTGTGGTTATTAGATGGCGAGATCACGACAACAAAAACCTGATGCGATGTGATCGTGGTTTTGCGATCTCGCATCGTGTTGTGTTCTTGCGTTTTCATGGTCTCGTCCAAGAGGTCGAAACAACAAACCCGTAAATTAGCTGCATAGCGCTGTGCCCCCTCGCTTTCACCATACGTTTAACACAAACACCGCATTTTACACCGTGTACTCCTTTTGCTGCATTAGCAGCAATTTTTTACTTGTTATACTGTTAAGTCATCACTGAATTGACCTTACGCTGGAGCTTCCGTAACCACGCCCACCGATTTTCAAGGCGAACTGCTCTTCCGATGTCCGTCAAACAAACTGGCTACACTCACAGACATACACGATGATATGGAATAAATTACTTTAAATGTAACTTATCGTCACGAAAAAAAACAAAAAGCAGAAACTTTTATATCGGGCTATTACTTGAAAGATTAAAAAAAATAACGCACGATGACGGAAACACAATAGATTAAAGTGAGTATGACATTTCAACCCCTAGACATAATTTTAACCCATTCAAAACGAAGACTTTTCAACCCCTTTAATGAAGACCGTTCAATTCCTATGCCATTGGACATTTCAACCCATAAAATGAAGACATATCAACCCTTCCATTTATGTTTTAACTCTTTATATTGAAGACATTTCAATCCCTATTATTTAAGACATTCCACTCTCTCCCCTGAAAAGCTAATTAATAATATAGCCTTCCAATTAATTGACTTGAAATGGTTATTATTTTACAATATTTTGCGGTATTTAACAAATTTATTTGTGATTTAATCATAAGCATTTATACCAAATATACCCTAAACGAATAGTGTTTTAATATATACTATAGTTAAAAGAGTATTATTTGTTATTTCTCACAAAAAGTGAATGTATTATAGAGACCAGTGTTTTACAGTGATGTACAAAAAACTAGATTTGATGACGGCAATTGTGGCTAACCCTTTAATAATTGTAATTGCGTTAATTATACAACTCTATAATATAATTTAGGGATGGCAAAGAATATTTGAACATTTGAATAAATATTCGAATACCGACGCACGGGACTTTCGAATACTTTTTTAGTGTTTGAATATTAAATTTTGTAAAATATAATATAAAGAAAAGCAAAAACATTTAAATTATTATCTAAATTCGATATAAAATTAACAGAAACACCTGGTGTTATTAAAAGACGTGTCATAATCTGTCTACTGGCTTAAATTAACTCTAAATGAATTACTGAACAGCGATTGACAGAATGCAGATTATCTTTATTATCTTTACCGTATTATAACAATCATTTGATGCGGTTTTTTAGCTTCAGCCAATAATAAAGTTTTCAATTTAAATTAAAACATACACCACAATGGTCATTATAAAATCAGTCTGGTATTTTTTTAAGATTGTTGTTGTGTTTTGTTTTATTATCGAACGGGATTAATATAATCCGGTACATATTCAACATCCAGAATCATTCCAAAAGCAAAAATTGTTAATTAAAAACTAATGGAGTATGGCAGAATATTGAAATTTAAAAGAAATTATCCCCGTAAATATCTTTTATCTACCCGGGCATTTAATTATTTTTAAAAAAGTCCCAAGTTTTATCATTTTAACAACATATAAAGCTTTTTTTCTCCAGATTTGTTGTTGGTTTAGGGAACGGAATGAACCTAGTTCTATTCGCTTGCCTCTCCGGATATCTAGTGTCAGAATTGCACGGGCCGACAAAGCACATTTTCTCCATTATTATGATTTTTTAGCTCACCTGTCACATAGTGACAGGGTGAGCTTTTGTGATCACCCTTCGTCCGTCCGTCGTCCGTTCACAATTGTTGTCCGCACTCTAGCGGTCATAATTTTTATCCGATCTTCTTCAAACTTGGTCAGAATGTTTATCTCATTGATATCTAGATCATGTTCGAAACTGGGTCATGTGACCTTAAAATCTAGGTCACTAGGTCAAATTACAGAAAAATCTTGTCCGCACTCTAGCAGTCTCAATTTTGGTGTGATCTTCTTTAAACTTGGTCAGAATGTTTATCTCAGTGATATCTAGATCAAGTTTGTACCTGGGTCATGTGACCCTTAAAACTAGGTCAGTAGGTTAATTTAAAGAAAAAGCTTGTCTGCACTGTAGAGGTCTTAATTTTGGTTCGATCTTTCTGAAACTTTGTCAGAATGTTTATCTCATTGATATCTAGGTCAAGTTTGAAACTGGGTCATGTGACCTTGAAATCTAGGTCACTAGGTCAAATTATATAAAAATATTGTCTGCACTCTTGTGGTCTTCATTTGGTGCAATCTTCTTTAAACTTGGTCAGAATGTTTATCTCAATGATATCTAGATAAAGTTCGTAACTGGGTCATGTGACCTTAAAACTAGGTCAGTAGGTCAAATTAAGGAAAAAGCTTGTCTGCACTCTAGAGGTCTTAATTTTGGTTGGATCTTCTTCAAGCTTGGTCAGAAAGTATATTTCGATGATATCTAGGTCAAGTTTGAAACTGGGTTATGTGACCTTGAAATCTAGGTCACTAGGTCAAATTATATAAAAATCTTGTCTGCACTCTAGCGGTCTTAATTTTGGTCCGATCTTCTTCAAACTTGGTCATAATGTTTATCTCAATGATATCTAGGTCAAGTTTGACAGGTGAGTGATTTAGGGCCAATTGGCACTCTTGTTTAATAAACTTGAAAATTTGATGTCAGACAAGCTGGTCAGTTTGACGGACAAAATGGCGGATAGTAACAAGGCTTATCAGCGCGATACTCTGATTGGTTAATTGCACTGTCAGTTAAACGGCCAGCGTAAGGTAAATTCTCACTCATTAATCTGTGATGTCATTCTTGAAACTAAACTGGAATTTTACTGGAGCCCAAATTGCAATCACTTGAATTGAAACAACCTTGAGGTTATTAGAAAAGTAATGGAATAAATTAATGAAGTGTTGTATAAAAATAATTTTTTGGATAGCTAACAATCTTGTGCCTCTTATAAATGCCCACCCCTTATACTTGCCTGGCATTTATAAGAAAAGATGTCGTAAATGTTGCATTTTTCTTCTTGAATAATCTGTACTTTATAACCTTATGTTACTTTACTTGATTTTTATGATTGTAATATTCATTCCATGTTCGGGTTTTGGCACCAAAACCATGATTATATTTCCATTATTTAGAATCATTAGTCGGCGGCAATGAGCCGCCGACTATAATTGTGCTTACTTTGAGAATTTAATGTGGAAGAATACCAGCATAATTTCAGAAATGTTTGTATTTTTGTTCAGATATATATTAATGAGAGATGTTTTGCAAAAAAAGTATTCACAAACTGTTAACGAATTGCACCATTGGAACTGGTTGACATCGCTTTGCAGGATTTCTTTGATTTTTTTTTAAATTTTCAAATAATAAGTTCTCCTGAGCACGTGACTATTTTTGTGGGGATAATAGCATAATTTCAGAAATGTTTCTATCAATGATATATATATATATATTAATGAGAGTTGTTGTGCAAAAAAACGTATTAACAAATGGTTAACGAATTGTATCGTAGGAACTGATTGACATCGCTTTGTAGGATTTTTTTTATTTTTCTTAAATTTTAAAATAATAAGTTCTCCTGAGCACGTGACTATTTCTTTAAAACAACGGTAGCCGGTCCTTCCGTATAATCGGTCAGGGATGTTGACTGTTGCACTGTAGATGTACCTGTTGGAAGTTGTGGAACATAATTCGTGAGAGTTTTGTTCGGAAACAAAGGTGTGAATAATTGTACAATTGCGATACTGGTCATCCATTGTTTTAATTGTACATTGCAAGACGTAGTTTCCATATAATCGGTCAGGGATGTTGACCTTTGCACTATGTGTGATCTTGTGGAACATAATTGGTGAGATTGTTTTTCGGGACAAAACGTAATTATACTATAAAATTATGGTACGTTGCTTTTTTAATCGTGCAATGGTCTGTTTGATAATGTTTGTTATATACCGCGTCGATTGTTTTACGGGTTTGACATTGTTACGTAACACAGACGGCGTTTAGCCCAAACTACACACAACTCCGGTGATCTCCCTTTGATTGTGTTTCCCAAAAATATTGAACACTTTCGTTGGTGGCACAGGTGCTTTGAAGACGGACCCCGTTTTCTTCAACTGGCCGCCCCCCCCCCCCCCCCCAAAAAAAAAATAGGGTCTACACAGGGTCTATACTACATTAACTCATCTTTTTTGTTTTGTTTTGATAGATTGGGATCGATATCAGTCTATCCATACCGAATTTACTATCAAATACCAAGTTCTCTGAAAATTCGAGTCCCGACTATATACGAATCGAAAAGGTAAATAACCCCGATCCTATTTTGTCAAGCCAAAATGTAAACACAGTTTTTAAAAATCAGCATCGAAACAAATATTGCACTAACCTTATCAAATCGGGTATCGATGGAAAATTTAATTATTCCTCTGTTGAATTCCGCCGAGCACTGGCTAGGAAATTAAGAACATAACATCCATTTTTTCATTTTGCCGATGCCATACTAAAAATTATCGCCTCGGGACAAAGTTTGGTTACAATGCAGGTATATGAGTGAATTCTGATTGGAAGAGCGATAATGAAGTAGTAATTTTGATTGGACGAATATTTAAAAATTTGATCGAACCGCTGCAAGAATATGTGACGCGATAGACTGCGGCTCGCTCGTCCAATCAGAATTCACGCACATCATTCTTTGTAACCAAACTTTGTCCCGAGGCGATAATTTTTAGTATGGCATCGGCAAAATGAAAAAATGGATGTTATGTTCTTAATTTCCTAGCCAGTGCTCGGCGGAATTCAACAGAGGAATAATTAAATTTTCCATCGATACCCGATTTGATAAGGTTAGTGCAATATTTGTTTCGATGCTGATTTTTAAAAACTGTGTTTACATTTTGGCTTGACAAAATAGGATCGGGGTTATTTACCTTTTCGATTCGTATATAGTCGGGACTCGAATTTTCAGAGAACTTGGTATTTGATAGTAAATTCGGTATGGATAGACTGATATCGATCCCAATCTATCAAAACAAAACAAAAAAGATGAGTTTATGTAGTATAGACCCTGTGTAGACCCTTTTTTTTTGGGGGGGGGGGGGGGGCGGCCAGTTTGAGAAAACGGGGTCCGTCTTCAACGCACCTGTGATTTCACATACATTGTGAACTAAAAACATAAAAAAGAACATTTGTTTTTACCAGTGAAAGATAGATATATTTCACTCGTTAACTCCGGAATTTAATGTATTTTCACTCGTGGCTTCGTCCAAAAAACGAATTCCAAATCTCACTCGGTAAAATATATTTCTATCTTACACTGTTCATAACAAATATCCTCTATATTATTACTCCATTATATTATTGCGACGCAGCGCAAATAATTAATGTTAGGATTATTTTGAACATGTATGTCATATTCATGTTTACATTTAATAAAACACGGGGCACAAAGCTTTCATTTCATATATTGCCACTCATATAATTGAGTTGCAGCTTAGAGAAACGCTTAATAAACCACTATTATTACATAAGAAAAAATCTTCAAACGAAACGACAACGAACTGAAAAAAAAGAGTAAAAACCAAAAAACGACAATCATTAGCAATTTTAAACCTCATTCACCTTCTGATACAATTAAGTTAAAGATGATACAGTACAGCTCTTCTATTTAAATTTATCTAAAATTCGACCTTAAAACTCCGATCAAACATTGTATATTAATTGTGTAGCCATTTTTGTACTGAGCAACTTTTCATATTTTTTTTTATAAAAGTCAGTGTAGGAAATGTGAAATGTAAGGAACATGTCGGTTTATATCCCAAAATAACGCTGATAATCTTATAGGGTATGCCTCAAGAATAAAATAGTACAAAAAATAACATAAATCAAAGTTTCTCACCAACATTAAAGCAACTTAACAACAGAACAAGTATCGAGAACGAATTCATTTTAAGAGTGCTCTGAAAAAGTACAGATGTCAGAAGATAACACAGATAAGATTGGACATAAAGAAAATACCATATTCCGATATACTGAGCTGGCAACAGGTCTTTTATCTGTGAAATCTAATCAATTGTTACGTCAGTACTCTTCGGGTTCTTTTAGTGTAGGTATCAGTTTCAGTTACCTCCCTTGATGGAAATACGCTATTAAAATTCAAACCATGCAGAATGTCAATTATTGTGGGTGGCAGTATATAGACATACTTAAACTAACCTTTTTTGGAGAGGGGTAATACCAGTTGATTAAATGAGGAGTTCATTGATAATGATAAGGTCTTTATCAAATTATACTCTGGGTTCACCAAAATTCCATAGACTGGATAGCTGTTTTACTTCGGGTTCAAAGTTTAATTTATATAAATTATCAAACATAATGTCATATTGCAGATTATTTATTAGACTCTTAGCAAGTTAAATTAGAAGTATTATTAAGAAAACAGTGAAACATGTATATCAGAAATTATCAAATCCAGATAAAACAGCCTCCCCACACAGACAAAAGGTAGAGAGGAAAACAGAGCATGTGTTTATAAGATCACTTTTAAAGAGAGAACTTTTGGGGTTACCGCCTTGGAACGGTCAGTCCGAACTGGGGGGGGGGGGGGGGGGGGGGGGGTTAAACCTCAGCAGGTTATCATTTGAACAAACAAGTACAAGTTCTCTTGGTGAAATAACTGCAACCCACCAACAACTCAACAGCTAGTGATGCACGCAAAAGCACACAAAGATGTAAAACAAAAGAAGCTATTTTAATACCACTCAAATGTTGGTTCGGAAGTACTTGTTTACAGTTTGGACAGTTGCTAATAAGAAGGAAATTAATTGACCACCTGCGGAAAAGATGGTACCCCCCCCCCCCCACACACACACACGTGTACATGTATGCTATCGGGTGAGAAACGATTTTTTAAAATTAAATGTTTTGCTTCATGGTTTTAAAATAAATTAACTGGATTAAACAAGTATGATATTCCGATTGCATCATTGTACGCTGCCTTAAGGGCCTGCCACACTCCTCCCAATTCTATTCATCGCTAAAAAGAAAATTATCAAAATCTCAATAACGGCAAAATGCTGTAAAATGAAACTTTGCACAAGTGTATGTTATTAATGTATCTTTATTTTACAGATGGTAAGACATATTAGAAAAGTAAAGAAAAATAGCAGGATCTCAAAATTCCCTCAACTTCTATTTACATAAATTCACAAAAACTAAAGAACAAAAAACATCATTTTAAAAGCCCACATGAGTAATATGATACTGACAACAATTTAGTGTGTCCTCATGATTTACTTATGTAAACTTTACGAGATATTAGTAAAAGTGTGTTTGACCTTCAATTTCCTGGTCGCGTAAACGCATGACAATCACTGATTTCTCTTTTAATAGTTGAACGTTTTTTACAAAGTACACAACATTTTCTTGTCAGTATCATTGCGCTCACGAGGGAATTTAAAGTTATGTTCTGCATTGCCTAGTTTTTGTGAATTTATGTAAATAGAATTCAAGGAATTTTTAGGTCTAGCTTTTTTTCTTTACTTTTCTAAGTTGTCTTACTGTATGCAAAATAAAGATACATTAGTAACCTTCATTTGTGCAAAGTTTCATTGAATGGCATTTTGTCATTATTGAGATTTGATTATTTTTATTTTATCGATGAATAGGATTGGGAGGAGTGTGGCGATGCCTTAACGACGGTACGGGTTCGCTCCCAGCTAGAGGCACTATCATTTTAAACGAACTTTCTTCATTTTAAATAACATTGTGCAACACAATCATTATGCACTCGTTTTGAATGGAACTACCTTGAATTGATCGGCATTTCGTTGCACTGAGCTGATTTTGCACCGAATTAAATGGAAATACACGAAATAAAGTTAAATGAACCCATTAATTGAAATATGCCAACGTTCTTTAAATTAATTTATTCATTTATGGCGGTGTTGGCCGCCCATATTACTGCGTTATTTGGTTTAACGCGAAACGATGCAAATCAATGCGCACCCTGGATGGTTGGGAGAGAACACGTCATGACTTTGAACAATAATTCGGACCCAAAGTAATTACGATTTTTTCAGAATTCCATATTGAATTTAAACGGAAATAAGAACAATTTTTTGTAAAACAATGTCAGTTTACAGATTATATTTTAAACTGTTTACTCTCCGCGCAGTAATAAATCTGCACAGATTTTTACGTGATCTGGGTTTTATACTGACTTAAAAGAAAATGGCGATCTCCAGGGAAGATAGAATGTTAAAAAATGTGTAAATGCACACTTAAAAACAAGATAAACGGTAATATATGCGTGATTCTAGTGAGCATTAAGAAAACCATACATTATCTTTCTGTGTTACTTTTCTTCGCGGTACATGGTTGGATTCAACAGTTCAAGGTAGCAAGCCTATGGCTAGGCTATGCAAGATATCCAGAAAAGGGAATATCTTTAAACTCTTAAGCACAGGAACCGGAATTTCCACCAGAAACCATACATATATGACACCCCCATATGCATATATAAAAGTCACAATAAATGCAATGCAATTATACCCCATCCACTAGCAACAACCAATGATTTTAAAACATTCTGAAAAATATAGAAAGGAAGTGTCTCCGGGTCCGGACCTCTAGACTTTTGGTCTAGAGGTCCGGACCCGGAGACAACCCATATAGAGTTGTCTCGGGGTCCGGGAAAATTATTGTTACAGATATTATGCAGTTTTTGCAATATTTTCTCAAAAATGTTATTATTTATCATCTTATTGAATCATAAAAATGTAATTTAGTCATTAAAATGTTACATATAAGAATTTTATTTCAGTTTTGAAAGACCAATAACTCGTCGCTTTTTGCTCGTGGAAAATGTAACCAACGGCACTTCCCAAATGCGACCTACAGAACTTTAATAAATGAATGTTTGTTGCCTTTCATCTTTATTATACATCTTAACATTTACTATTCCTCTTTTGTTATTGTATTGTTATAATAAATATACATGTTTAGCTTCAAATAAATAATTGTTAATAAAATCGAATATTACGCCGCTAGCTTGTTCTGTACTCGTGAAAATGTTTACAGCGCGACACATACACGAAATGCGGCTTTGAATTTTAAATTGAATAATCAAACTTGTAAGCAAATAACATATAAACACACTATAGTGTGTGGATTCTGGGTGGGAAGATGTAAGCTGTGTATAAACCACAGAACATACTGATTTCAATCGGATTTAATTCAGCTGAAAATATTCGGAATAACTTTTTTACTATATAAAAGACTGTGTCCATTTACATTTATAGATTTATTTATGGAACTGCTAAATACTACACACGACTTTAGTTGGGTGTATTATAAAAAAATGATGGACACTTACCTGGGCGTCTTCTTGCCATCTCCCCTGGCTTTAAACTTCTTGCCATCATGAATACAATTATACAACAAAATCACTGAATTTTTCACCGATATGAAACTTGTGTGCCATGTTTCCCACTGATACTGACACAAGACAACTGACGCTAAACTCTAAATTTAAAGCCTGCCCTTCAAAGCTTTTGGCCCTTATTGTCTTCATGTTAAGGCGTAAGTACTCAATTGTGCGGTATATTTTGAGCAGGCCAATTAGGGCCCATCAAGACACCTGGACATCTTTGATGATCACTTCGAAAATAACAATTAATACCTAGCTAACTGTAGTTATTCACAGGTCTGTTTAGTATAATAATCCAATTACAATAAGCGTCGGATCATAAAAAAAACACAAACAAATTTCATTGTGTATCGATTTATTTATTAAATTATATATTATTTTCAATCATTATCATCAACAATACAACAAAGCAACGATAGATCATGTACGCAATATGCAATCACAGCTTCACTTATCAATTAAAGTACTTTAGACCGCAGTTGGAACGTGTCGTTGGTTATACTTCCCACGAGCTCTACAGGTCGAATTATTTGGTCTTAAAAACTGAAATAAAATTCTTAAATTTAAAATTTTAATGACTTAATTACATTTTAATAATTCAATAAGATGATAAATAATAACATTTTTGAGAAAATATCACATAAACTGCATTATATCTATGACAAAATTTTTCCCGGACCCCGAGACAACTCTATACGGGCTGTCTCCGGGTCCGGGTCCGGACCTCTAGACCAAAAGTCTAAAGGTCCGGACCCGGAGACACTTCCATATAGAAAAGCTGATATTTTCTGAAAGATCTCAACAAACCATTCACAAAATGTATAGTTTTGCTATGTTACACCTATTTGCTTTTAATTTACATGCTTCACAGAGTTGAAAAAATACAGTCTAAAATAGTAACTCTTTTGAATTTTTAAATAAAGTTGACCTCAGTTGTTATCTTCATCCTGGAACAGTTTTAGCACATTAATCCACCGTAAATTTGTTCAATAAACAGTTTTGATCTGTTCTGTAACTTGAACTTCACTGTAAACTTTGTTTTGTCATTGGTATACCTCTTCAAACTGACCCACCGTACAAAAAAATAGCATAAAAATGAACAAAAAATAAACTTTTAAGCTGGTTAAAATGTCATTTATACAAGGTATTTAACTATTTTTTGTCATAATGGTTTGCCATAGCATTAATATGTTGCTCAATAAAATATTTATTCATGAAAAAGAACTATCAATATTTTTATTTAAAAGGGATGCAAGATTACCCCACCCACCTATGTAAACTATATCACTCACTGTATCATTTGCATACAATTTCTTTAAAAAAGATAGTTGTATGAAATATATATCTAAGTAATTAATATAAAATACAAATCCCACTTATTTTAAACAAAGAAACAATTATAGAAACACATTAGGTTGAAATGTGGTCTAAACAGAACATAAACAACTATACTGCATTAAAATTTTCAGAACCGAACTGACAACAAACAACAACTGCTTTAAAGTAACTGTCAACAGCAAAGATAAATTTTAATCATCTGACTACATCTGTATCATTCTGCTGGAGTTGAGAAAAAATAATATCACAGTTGTAACAACTAACTATAAAATTCAATATGCTAATCGCTTAGCAACAGTCTAATAAAAACAAAAATTCTCAAGTGAACTCACTTCACAATCATACTAAAACAATAGTCAATGATTCAATCAATATTTAGGCACCAAATGTTGTCATAAATCAAAAATATTTGAAACAAAGCAATTCAGAAAGAAAAAAAAAGAAAAAGAAACGCAGTGCAAACAACTTATAAGATCTCACATATCCAATATAATGTGCATGTACGAATGAAAATAGTACGAACAACGCACTAAGGAAAAACGCAAAAATATATCTCAAAAGCATTCGCAAAACGTAAATACATATTTGCACTCATTAAATACTAATACAAAAAAGTAGTTTGTACCATAAAGTATCACCAAGGAAAAATATTCTTTGCAATTTTCCCGTACATATTTGTTTTCCGCTCGCGAAAATTCGACCCGAAAGTACAGAATTACCTCCCTTGTCCGCATGTGCTTTTACAATCCACTTCAGTAACGAGTAAAATAAGTACATTTTCCGCGAAAGTACAGTCTCAAAATTGTCCAAAATGAAAATAGAAATGATAGAACTATGAGAAAACAGTAAAACTTCTAGCGTATTCGGTAGTATTAGACAAATTTCCAAGTTGACAAAATTTTACTTTCGGTTTTCATGGTTAAATAACAACCATCTAAAATTGAGGTTGTCAAATACGCCATATTTGGTCTTTCCCCCGCCTACTTATGCAAACGATTCAATTGGAAGCCTTCAGACAATTCCATAGCATCATGGAACAGAAAGGATGTATTTTGAGGTCAGCTTTTCACTAAAACACCGATTGCACAATAATTCGTCTAACCGGTGCGTGGTTGTTGCTACATCCACTTACCTTTACAACAGCTACAGCGTGGACACAGGGTTTTTATGCACAGATTGAGTGGGAGGCATATAGATTTGCACTTGTCATACATCCCCAAAATCTTGTGGCATCAACTTCGCATTAACTGTAGGGTGGATTTCTTTCAAACTTGCACAGATGATCAAGAAGGGTGTGTAGATGATCATAAAGAAATGATTTTTGCCTGCAACCATTTTTACCAGAGTTATGGCCCTTTGTTACAAATGTTGTTTTAGCAATGGGGGTATCAGTGTCTAATGACTGATTCTAGTCGGACATTTCCAAGAAACTAAAATCTACTGTTTACAGTAAGTGAACCAAATTAACAGTTTTATTTAAGTTATCTAAAGTATTTACTACTTTACTTTCGTTGTACAATCCATTGCTTGAAAACACACAGGTCCGGGTATCAGCGCCCGTGCTGTTAGCCAACATTGTCGACATCTGCGATACTTTTATGCTATTGTTGATTATTTTAAAGAACAGGCAGTAAAATATTGTGATAAAATTTTTGTCCAAAAGAAGAAGAAAAATCAAGCTAATTAATTGCTCAGAGTTGGTACTGGTCACCACATTTCTGGTAACTGTGACATTAATTCCAGGGAGTTTTCTGCCTATTTTGGGAATGGAGTTTGGTCATTTTGGGACTCATTTTACAACAAAAATGACCATTTTAGGGAATTTTTGCATCAATTAAACTGTTAATTTTGGGAAAGTTGAACTTTGATATGCAATTATTTTGGGAACTCCATTTTTCAGAGGCACAGATATTGCTGAAAAAAAACGTGAATTCCCTAATTGAATAAATGAAGAGTCACTAAAGATAATTACCTTGCCTTCGGGTAATTATCAATGTCTGGATTCTATCTATTTTTGCAATTTGTAAACTTGGGCTCTATTTGCCTAAGCTTGGATAAGAAAATTCTGGGACTTTCGGTTGCTATTAGAGCAGTTATAGATTACCCTTATGTTAAACAAAATGCAAAAGAATAAAACCTGTGTCCTTTTTGTGTCTCCCTTTCGAAGAAATGGCGATACATAGGGACCGCTTTGTCCGTCCGTCCGTCGGTCTGTCACGAAAACTTAACGTTTGCTATAACTTTGCCATTTCTTAATATTTCTTTATCAAACTTGCAAATTATATTGCTTATGACAACACGCTCGAGATGATGCCAAATTCTCAAGGTCAAGGTCACATTTGATGGAGTTATGCCCCTTTTTATGCCCCCGAAGGGAGGCATATAGTAATCGGACCGTCCGTCCGTCCGAAATAATCTTGTCCTCGCTTCTTCTCCAAAACCGCTTGAGGGATTTCTGTGAAACTTCACAGGAGTGTTTGTCACCAAGCCTAGTTGTGCATATCATCAGGAATTTCTGCTCGGATTATTTTTGGCTGAGTTATGGCCCTTTTTAGCAAAATCTTGTCCTCGCTTCTTCTCCGAAACCGCTTGAGGGATTTCAATGAAACTTCACAGGAGTGTTTGTCACCAAGCCTAGTTGTGCATATCCTAAGGAATTTTTGATCGGATTATTTTTGGCGGAGTTATGGGCCTTTTTACTTAACCCTAACTCTAACCCTAACCCTAAGCTTCTCCGAAACCGCTTGAGGGATTTCATTGAAACTTCACAGGAGTGTTTGTCACCAAGCCTTGTTGTGCATATCCTAAGGAATTTCTGATCGGATTAATTTTGGCGGAGTTATGGGCCTTTTTACCTAACCCTAACCCTAAGGTAAATTTTGTTAACGCAATAGAGGTTACATTTTTTGTCCGATTGTCATAAAATTTGGTATGAATATTGATATTGATGATTTCTACACAAATGATTAAAATCATGTTGTTAAATTGACCAGGGGCCCCACCCTGGGGATTTTAATTTTTTTTTCTTTCAAAATCTGTTTTTAACCTTTGATTTTCTACAGTTATCAACCAGATTTTGACACAAGCTTTATACCCTCTTAAAATTCAATCTTTCCTGAACAGTTCATTCACTGGTTGTTCAGTGATAAAATTTGAAACAAAAATTTTAGTAGCAGAGTGAAAATTTCAAGTGTCAAAATCCAATATTTCTACCATTCTTCAGCTACATATGATGTTTACCAGGTTACTGGTCCAGTTGCTGGACAATGACCTGATGAACTTTGCTGCTTAGATCTGTGTTATGCAATATTAAGAACTTTGCTCTGGAAAATTTTATAGGGTAAATTTTGTCATTTTCTATGGATAGTGACCAAATAAACTTTCGTACTTTATAGCACTTTGAAAATCAGGCTTTCTGAATATGTTATTCACTGTTTGTAAGTAAAACAACAACAAGAACAACAAATTTGAAGCACATTCTCAAAATGTTAAGACTAAATTTAAGAAAGTCTTAGATGTATACAGTGTATGTACACAAACTGGCAAGTTAAGGCCACACTTTTTTATGCTCCCCGAAGAAAATTTAGAAATTTTCTTCGGGGGGAGCATATAGTCGCCAAGTTGTCGGTCAGTCCGTCAGTACTTCCAGCATTCTTTAACACTCTAGCGGGCACATTTTTGCCTCGATTGTTTTGAAACTTGAGCAGGATGTTTGTCCCAATGATTTCTCGGACGAGTTCAAATATGGGTCATCTGGGTCCAAAAATTAGGTCACTGTTACTAAAAATAGAATTTTCTTGTTAACACTCTAGCGGTCACATTTTGCTTTGATTGTCTTGAAACTTGGTCAGGATGTCTGTCCCTGTAATTTCTCGGACGAGTGCGAATGTGGGTCATCTGGGTTCAAAAACTAGGTCACTGTTACTAAAAATAGAATTATCTTGTCTTGGCTGTAAATTTGTTATTTCTCATTGGATTTCAAAATAACTTGGCACAAATGTTCACCATGACAAGGCGGTGTGTTGAGTTCAAAACCTATGTTGGTTGGTCCAAGGTCAAGGTCACTGTTACTAAAAATAGAATTTTCTTGTTAACACTCTAGCTGTCACATTTTTGCACCGATTGTCATGAAACTTGGTCAGGATGTCTGTCCCTGTAATTTCTTGGATGATTTCGAATATGGGTCATCTAGGTCCAAAAACTAGGTAACTGTTACTAATAATAGAATTATCTTGTCTTGGCTGTAAATTTGTTATTTCTCATTGGATTTCAAAATAACTTGGCACAAATGTTCAACATGACAAGGCGGTGTGCTGAGTACAATACCCATGATGGTTGGTCCAAGGTCAAGGTCACTGTAACTAAAAATAGAATTGTCTTGTTAACACTCTAGCGGTCACATTTTTGCTCGGATTGTCACGAAACATGGTCAGGACATTAGTCCCAGTAATTACTTGGAACAGTTCGAATATGGGTCATCTGGAATCAAAAACTAGGTCACTGTTACTAAAAACAGAATTATCTTGTCTTAGCTGTAAATTTGTTATTTCTCATTGGATTTCAAAATAACTTGGCACAAATGTTCACCATGACAAGGCGGTGTGTTGAGTACAAAACCCATGTCGGTTGGTCCAAGGTCAAGGTCACTGTTCCTAAAAATAGAATTTTCTTGTTAACACTTTAGTGGTCACATTTTTGCTCTGATTGTCCGATTGTAAAGAAACATGGTCAGGACATTAGTCCCAGTTATTAATTGGACGAGTTTGAATATGGGTCATCTGGGGTCAAAACTAGGTCACTGTTACTAAAATTAGAAAAAATCTTGTCCAGGCTGTAAATTTGTTATTTCTCATTGGATTTTAAAATAACTTGGCTCAAATGTTTACCATGACAAGATGTTGTTTCGCATACAATACCCATGGCTGTTTGTCCAAGGTCAAGGTCACTGTTACTAAAAATAAAATTTCCTTGTCTGGGCTGTAACTTCCTAATGAATGGAGTGATTTCAAAATAACTTTACATAAATGTTTACCATGACAAGGGGTTGTGTTGCGTACAATACCCATGTCAGTCGGTCCAAGGTCAAGGTTACTGTTACTTAAAATAGCATTTTCTTTTCCAAGCTGTAAATTTGTTGTTTCTTATTGGATTTTAAAATAACTTGGTGTAAATGTTCACCATATCGAGACGTTGGGTCACATACAACATAACTTCGTTGTATTCAGGTGAGCAATAAAGGGCCATCATGGCCCTCTTCTTTCCCTTGATTTTACCAAACTTGCACACAACTCTTACAACCATTGAGCAGTTGTTGACCTTTGAGCCACCCTATGGACCCTCTTGTTGCAAGGGTTATAGGCCCTTACTCTTTACTATTTAACTTCCACAGGCATATTTTTACTACATATGTATACCAATTCAATTTCAAAGCTGCATTTCGGGGGCATATGTCAATTTCAAGTGACAGCTCTTGTTGTACTTGGATTTTTACACGAAAACTTAAGGTTGGCTATAATTTTGTCATTTCTTAATATTTTTACATCAAACTTTAAAATTATATTCCTTATGACAACACGCTCGTGATGATACCACATTCTTTAGGTCAAGTCACATTTGATGGAGTTATTTCCCTTTTTACGAAAACTTAACATTGGCTATAACTTTGCCATTTATTAATATTTCTTCATCAAACTTTCCAATTATATTCCTTTTCACAACACGTTCCTGATAATACCACATTCTTAAGGTCAAGGTCACACTTGATGGAGTTATTCCCCTTTATATGAAAACTTAACGTTGGCTATAACTTTGCCATTTATTAATATTTCTCCATCAAACTATCAAATTATATTCCCTATGACAATACGCTCGTGACGATACTATTTTCTTAAGGTCAAGATCACATTTGATGGAGTTATGCCCCTTTTTGTTCTTGCATTTTTATTCCGACAGCACCAGAGGGCGACACAAGTGTTCAACTGAACACCCATCTAGTTCTAACCTAATATTCCCTGAAATCTGGATCTATTCTCAAAGCAAACAACCAGACCGGATAGATTCCTATTCACCCACAAGTGATGAATGAGACAGTTCACAGTCAGAATTTTTGATATTATATTGGACCCAATATTTTAACCATAAAAACGTGGGCCATGCCTCAGGACTACTTTCAGACTTTAAAAAAGGTCTCAGACATGTCAGACAGATTTTGCTTCGGTCTTGTAAAATGTTTATGGGGTTTATTAAGTCCTTGGTCCTTCTGTTGGTGACTTTAAATCTAAGGGAAGCAAAAGTAAGTTCTCTTTTTAACTGGAAGTTCAAGTATCATAATAATCCTAGGATTACATCTATTTTTCTGCATATTTATTAAAATGTAATCACCTGTTTAAAACTGCATGGGTGAACGTTTTTTAGGCATATGCCTGAAATTCAGGTTTTTGTGTGTCTTAAATTTTTTTTTTAAAGATTTTCCTATATAAATTGACAAATTTCAGGCTTTAGGTTTTTAAGACTTTCTTACTTGCACCCTTGAAACTGTTTTTGATGCTTTTAAATCTTTCAGGCAGGCAATATCAGATTTAACCAGTATACTTTAAAGTGGTGCATCATTTTTTATATGCTCAAACAAAATTTGACAGGTTTCCCATGGGATTTTGATAGATTCTTACATTTTGATGCAAAGATTATTGAGTATTATCAATTTTGACCCCACCTACCATTAATTCTGAGCTTGGGGTCATTTTGAAGAAGTAGAATGAAGAAAAAGTGGTAAAATTTTGCAAGAAAAAACTTAAAAACTGAAATGTCTATTGCATTGTAATATGAAGTTAATATGTATTTGAAACTTGAAAAAATCACAATGAAATGAAATCATTTTTATAAGAGTTTATTTAACTGAATTCAACTTTATTATGCTCAATTAAGTATAGTGGGAGTGCTGAGACCTTGTCCATGGGTTTAAAATTTTAAGGAGAACCAACAGATCATTTAATAAACCCATGCTTTCTATTCTCTCTGATTTTTGAGTCGGCAGACTCAGTGAAAACCAATTTTCGACAATCGTTTTTGCTTTACTATGAACCTAACAATTTGAGGGTTGCATGCAATACTGTTCTAACTCCTTCTTTATTTCAATGTAGTAACGACAGTACTTGCATGCTACCATAGAATGTATGCTTGCTACCCTTGAATATAGTTCTTAGTTTCAAAAAGTAAGTCAATGCTACAAAGCGGTCAATTTTGTAATTCTGTGCAAAACGATAAAATTTATATTAAAAAATATGGAATCAATCAATATTTGAAGAAATTTAACTCGTGGAACGTTCGACAAGATTTTGAGTCATGAACGCGCATGAATACCTGATGGCGGAACGCCATATTGGATTCGACAACGTTCGGTGAAGACGAAAAATCCATCGTAATCAAATCAACAGTGAGTATTTATCGAGTTATTTTCGTGATGCAATGTTTTTATAACACCCAGGTTATATTTGAATGTATATTGACAATAGAAGTTCTCTTTGTAAATAGAATTATTCATATGGAAATGGAGGTGGATTTGGTGGTTTTCGAATGGTAGCCTACGTTACAAAATCATTGTAAAACTTGAAATTTTAGATTCGAAAGACTACACAGCAGTAAACGTGATTTTGGCTCTTTGGGTTCTATTGAACGGTTACGTCATTTAATTAATTAATGCACTCTCCAAAATGAAAGTAGGAGTCTCAAAATCGACCGTAGGGCTAAGCGAAACTTTTTTAATTTAGAGCCCTAATCATTGTGGATATTAATTGTGGAACCTTGTAGAGATGTAAGTAATCAAATTATTTCAATGTATTGCATTGAAAAAAGTTGGATTTTGAACGATTAACGAATTACTTGGTAAAATATCGTCACTCGCGTAAGAATTATATTCCCATTTGAACGCTTTAAAGTAAAACATAAAGCATCTGATTCACAATGATTTTTTATAACATTTTGATCTATTGAAAATTATGTTTAAAGTAATTTAAAATTCATACATGAATTGATTTAACAGATATATTAATAAATGCATTTTATGCATTTGATCATAATCTTGAGCCTGAATTTCCATCAGAAAATATCCAGATCTAACCCATTTCCAAACCGTAACCAGCTACATAGTTGACACAAGATTTTCTGAAGTATAAAATTTCAAAGAAATGAAAATCTAATGTTTTCAATAATTGCGTGTTATATGTACACCTTATGAAATCCGCTATCAGAAGTTTTTCCTACTTTCAGTTTTGTCTTACACTCCATTCCATATGTCTCACAGGTCATTTAATCAGAACAGATATTCTCAAAATTAATAACCCAGGGAAAACCATAAGAAGAAAAAGAGTAGCACCTCAGGGATTCACCAAGTTTATACAGAAATGGGAACTTCACAATATTTATTTAATAGTATCTCTTAAATGCATTTCAGGTAAATTTTGCATCCCGGAAGAAAGAATGAAGTATTTATTAATTGATTTAATTATTCATAAACAGGTTTAGATGATTTTTGGTTCTGGTCAGACATGTATCAACCATTTGAACCATTTGAAGCGGTATAGAACTGTTTGACGTCATGCAATGAAGTGGACAACAAAAGTGAAGGTAGAAAATAATGTTTGAGTTAAATCCAGAATGCCTGTTTAGGAGATGTAATTATTTTAAACAGTATATTTTAGTTTCTTTGTAATGCTTGAGCTGTGATAACGCTGTCAACATTGCAACTGGTAAATTATTTTAACATGTTAATGGATGGGGTACAAATCCGTTGCATTGGGAAAATGTAATATTTTTTCCTATCTGAATATTTTCTGATGGAAATTCAGGTTCCTGTAATTTGATAAATAACTCAAATTAGTTTCATAGTGTTAAATTAAGTCTTGTTAATAGTAGAATTGCCTAACAAAGTGACAATAAATTATGAAATGAAAACCAAAGATATACATTTTGTTCACTACAAACATGTGCCAAATTATAAAAATGAATATATTGTCTCCCTTTTGATGTTACACCAGTATTAAGTATTGAAGTGAACCTAGGTTTACACAGTGTTTCAGTTCAATAATTTTGATGTAACAAGTATTCATTTATTAGCCTTCCATTACAAATTGTTTTTAGGTAAAATAAACCAAAACTACTTAAGGCATTAATTTTATGTCTATTTCATTCTATGATTTTTACCCAGACTTGAATTCTGATCAGCAATGTAAAATAAATAACCGGTAGTTATTTGAAAAGGAACCCACTTTGTGAATTTTAGTGATAACCCAATTTGACCAGTTTATAAGAGCAGTCAACACATTTTTGACTTTTTGCAGTCTGATACTTTCTGGTTAATTTTAAAGTGACATGCCTGGATCCATATTTTATTTTTTCAAAAGAAGGAAACACATAATAACTCTGGCAGTGATGAAACAATATGGATACTTAATTCAGTTAATCAACAGTTAATCAATATAACTTTATGAAATTTTCTTGAACGGCTGTTGGAACAGGCATTTTAACTACAAAACAAATGACAGCACTCTTTTTCACAGCAACTAAAGGAAAAACATTTTTCACAGTCCAAAAGATTGTGGGTGACTTTTTGTAGATACACCTCACACCTCAGACTCGGAATGGATTTCAATGCAGAATAAAAACAATCTGAAGAAAGACCATTCTAGCAAAGTACAAAATGAGAGTAAACTAATTGTTATGATCACTCACTTAAAAAATAAAATATGTTATTATAAAGAATATTTGTAATTTGTGCAAAGATCAAAATAATTATTATTTCATGGGTGCGTTTGCCTGAAAATCAGGTTTTTGTGTGTCTAAAAATGATTGATTTTCTTCATTTACCCTAAATAAATTTTCAGGATTTCAGGTTTTTTAGAAATCCTAACTTGCAACCTTGCAATTTTGTGTTTGTTAATTTCAGTGATAAAATCAAATGAAAGAAATGTGCCATCTCTGGTTCAAAAAGCATGAAATTGGAAAAGGAGTGGAAGAAGGATAATGGTATATTAAATTTTATTTATTGACTATTAATAGGGCTCTCACCAGACTTGCAAATCAGGGAGAGTTTTGTCATAATTTACTGCATTATGGAGAAGTTTGCAGTCAACAGCTTTCTTTCCCTATATCGTAAATACAAAATGACTTCTAACAAAGCTCAACAAAGAGAGAAGTCTGGTCACTTTTGATGAGACTAATTCCTTCAAGTCTCTCTCTAGTGAGAGCCCTGTATTAATATACAGTAAAGGCATTGCATACTTTGCCCTTTTCTTTTACATGACTGCAGTGTGGCAAAATCTCGAGGCATGTCATCACCTGACTTGAACATGCCATTTTCCTGGCAGACACTACATGGTACACCACATCAATACTTAAGTATTTTATAATGGCCCAGCAATTCTCATATTGGTCCAGAACACCTGTATTGGCCCAGTTTAGTCTTCATATGAATTTGAACATGTTATTGGGCCTCGGGCTGTCATATTTACCCTCGGCCTTCTGTCTCAGGCATATATGACTACCTTTGACCCAATAACAAGGTCAACTTGAATTCACTTGATTATTAACATTATATATATAACAATATTCATCTGTGGGCCACCTTGAACTAACACGATGGGTTGCTTATTTGTTTTTTAAGTTGGGTAATCTCATATAAATGTGTCTCAAAAATCCAATGCTGTTTCAACTTTCATGGTTAATAACTTGACCCTTTACTCCATTTACACGCCATTTTACCACATGGGTAACCAGTGTAAATCCACATCAGATAGAGATAGCACAAATGTAGCTCCAGACCAGCTTGCACATCAGACATTTTGAGGTCTCATCATTCTGTATCTACTCTGTTCATTAGATACATTTAAAGCTCTAATTAACAGGAAGGAGATGTGTCAGCACCTAGATTTACAATAGTTGCTCATGTGTTAAAAGGTGTATCCAACGAATAAAATGAAGTATCAAAATGCAGGTGTTTTTTTGTAGTAATTAACCCTTTACTATAATATTATACACATTTTCATGCCTTTTCATGATCTGATCTGGATCTGCACAGGTCACATTGTGGTCAGAAATAACCTATTGAAATTTGAATAAAAAAGCTAACGCCGTAACGGTTTAGATCCTAATCAGGCAGTATGGATGTGTCGGCTGATCTAGATCTACACTGATTTCCCATGCCATAAAGGCATAGGTAAAGGTTAAATGGGATAAATTGTGTATGAGCCTATAGGAACTGAAGATGGCTTGAAGCTTACACCAGAAATACCTCTTTTTTGTGATATTTATAAAAATAGATGAATTATGACAACATTGTAATCTGTTAACTAACCTGCAACATCAAATTATGTACAACTTCATAAGCAACAAAAAGTACAGTGAAATTGGTTTTGGTTATTTGTTATGATTAAAATACAACATTTATTTTCAGCCATGTGTATCATCAGTCTTGTTAAAGCTGTGGACTTGAAATGTCTGCAGAATTGGTAGAACATAAGGGAGCAGAATATGAATGTTACTGTAGAAAATGAAGACAAGGTTTGCATTTTTTATTTTCATTTATTAAAGCTGCATGAATGTATGATTGAGACACACTAAATCTATCTGTATATGTTGGTATTTGTATTTTTGTATCTTGTAACAAGAAAACATAAAATTGTGTTTATATGTATGTGTTGACTTGTGAGACCTCAGTTCACAAGAAAATTAATCATCCTATATAAAAATTACTGTGTTGTTTTTGCCCCTTTCTTCCATGAATACATGACATGAGTGACCAGTGTATATCCAGATCAGCAGGCATATCTGTGCAGTCTTAACAGGATCTACACGGTTCATAATAAGATTCATGAGGCTATTTCTTACAATTTTACCTTGTGGTGACATTACACTAAATCCTTAGAGTGAAAACTTACCCTAAAATTCCTGTTAAATGCCCCTTCCCTAATAAGTGCCCTTAATTGTTATTTTTAGGGAACTAATCTGTAAATCCATAATAAATATCCAATATCCTTCAGAATCTAATATTAGAATAAAAATAATTATTAATACAAATAATAAGAGCCCGCCTTTCAGAAAATGCAACGCAATGGGGGCATTTAAGGCATTTAAAAGGAATTTTATGGTATTTCATATCTGTTTGAATAATAGTGTTCAGATGTGTTATTTTATGTACTAACTGAATAATTTATTTTGTAGTCTGAAGATAAGCAGTGAAGAATACCAGAAAAAAGGATGGGGGAGATAACTAAAAGCTATATAACAATGATTGTGACTGATGCACAGAAAATAGCCATTACAGACATGTTCCACGAAAACAAGTGGCTTTGTCTGCTACATGGTATGTAGTTCATTTTTTGTGTCGCCCTTTTGAAAAAAAGACAATACATACATGTAGTGGTCACTTTGTCCTTCTGTGTGTTCATCCATCTGTTCATCTTTTTTGAAAATTTAAGATTGGCTATAACTTTGCCATTACATTGTATTTGTTATGTCTCCCCCTCTCTGGGGGAGACATATTGTTTTTGCCCTGTCCGTCTGTCCGTTTGTCACACTTCGTTTCCGCTCAATAACTCGAGTACCCTTTGACCCAGAGCCTTCAAACTTCATAGGGTGATAGCCCTTATTGAGTAGAAGAACCCTATTGATTTTGGGGTCAGTAGGTCAAAGGTCAAGGTCACAGTGACCCAAAGAGTGAAAACCGTTTCTGCTCAATAACTCGAGTACCCTTTGACCCAGAGCCTCCAAACTTCATAGGGTGATAGCCCTTATTGAGTAGAAAAACCCTATTGATTTTGGGGTCAGTAGGTCAAAGGTAAAGGTCACAGTGACCCGAAGAGTGAAAACTGTTTCCGCTTAATAACTCAAGTACCTTTTGACCCAGAGCCTTTAAACTTCATAGGATGACAGCCCTTATTGAGTAGAAGAACCCTATTGATTTTGGGGTCAGTAGGTCAAAGGTCAAGGTCACAGTGACCCGAAGAGTGAAAACCGTTTCCGTTGAATAATTTGAGTACCCTTTGACCCAGAGCCTTCAAACTTCATAGGGTGATAGCCCTTATTGAGTAGAAGAACCCTACTGATTTTGGGGTCAGTAGGTCAAAGGTCAAGGTCACAGGGGCCCGAAGAGTGAAAACTGTTTCCGCTCAATAATTCGAGTACCCTTTGACCCAGAGCCTTGAAACTTCATAGGATGACAGCCCTTATTGAGTAGAAGAACCCTATTGATTTTGATGTAAGTAGGTCAAAGGTCAAGGTCACAAGGGCCCGAAGAGTGAAAACCGTTTCTGCTCCATAACTTGAGTACCCTTTGACCCAGGGACTTCAAACTTCATAGGTTGATAGCCATTATAGAGTGGAAGAACCCTATTGATTTTGGGGTCAGTAGGTCAAAGATCAAGGTCACAGGGGCCTGAAGAGTGAAAAACGTTTCCGCTCAATAACTGGAGTACCGTTTGACCCACAGCCTTCAAAATTCATAGGGTGATAGCCCTTTTTGATTAGAAGAACCCTATTGATTTTGGTGTCAGTAGGTCAAAGGTCAAGGTCACAGGGGCCTGAAGAGTGAAAACTGTTTTCACTCAATAATAGGAGTTCTATTTTACCCAGACCTTTCAAACTTCATACGATGGATGCCCTTATTGAGTAGAGGATTCCTATTGATTTTGGGGTCAGTAGGTCAAAGGTCAAGGTCACAGGGGCCCCGAAGAGTAAAAACCGTATCCGGTCAATTACTGGAGTACCGCTTGACCCAGAGCATTCAAACTAAATAGGGTAATAGCCCTTATTGAGTAGAAGAACCCTATTGATTATGGGATCCGTAGGTCAAAGGTCAAGGTCACAGGGGTCTGGGCGCAGGGGTGGGGGGGTGCGGCGCAGGGTGGAGACATGCGTTTTTCACAAAAAAACATCTAGTTCATCTTACTTTTAAATTATATTGCTTATGACAACATGGTCTTAATGATGCTGAAATCTTTAGGTCAGGGTCACCTTTGGAGGATTTGTGTCCCTTTGTGCACTGAGATTTTGTCACAATAAAATTATATTGGCTCAGGGCTCTCACTAGAGGAGTACGTTTTCACAGAACTACCACAGACTTACCACTGTCTACAAAAGCATGCCACAATTGTCTCCTCACACCAGATACACAGCCCTTGATTTCAGACCTCCTGTTCTTGTCATTATGCCACAATTCAACACATGTTGAAAAGTCAGTGTTCAGTAGAATGGCCATTTATTGATATAGATAGCATTTAAAGATGTTCAGTTAATTACTTTAATATTGTTGTCAGTTTTGGTTATAACTTGTTATAAACCTTCTTAAATCACCTGTTAATTAAAGTGACAAGATTATCAATTGCCACTTAAATGCTCACAAATCTTCACAGTGAACAGGTCATCAAAGTACAATATACCAACTTTAATCTCATTTGGGCAATGATAGCTGTCGAGATAATCTGTTCTTTATCGGTCGATTTACCACCCTCTTCTCTGTATTCAACAGGCACTCATCCGACTTCTGATACACAGCAGACGCTTATTAAATATTGTAAGAAGTGATCATTAACAGTAGACGCTTAACAATATCAGAGAAATGCTTGAAATTGGCTAGAAAGTTTTGTAATTTGACATGTTTATTGACCTTGTTTATTGACTTTTAAGGCATCCCGGCCAGGATTTATGGCATACCGGCCGATTATAAGTGTCCCGCAAAAGATAGTTTAGAAATTAAGGCATACAGGCGCCGGTATGCCATAACTGCCTGGGGAAAGCCCTGCTTATGTATGTGTACCCGAACGGTATTTGAAAATCTCATCACATAATCGTATCATCTGAAAAATACCGAAATAACTGGTGTACCACTGTATATCGCCCACCCCTACAAAGAGGGCTGTCTTTGATCTTAACTGGTCACGCATGTGATTTATAAAAGGTGTATACATTTGTATATGGAGTAAAGGGTTAATATCTCTTTGGCCAAGTTCAAAAGTACATAACATGGCTACATTCTGTTTCATTTTCCAGTGTTATCAGATGCCAGTGTTGCTGAGGTTTTTGCAAAAGGACTTGGAAAGATTTTCCCATTTGATGACTCAGTGTTTGATGACCCATCAATAAGTGATTTCATCGAAGATTTTAAGATAGAAGTTAATGATATAGCTGCTGACAGTGATGATGAAGAAAGTGCTGATTTTCATGAGTCAGATAATGAATCAAGCGCTGAAACAACAGTGCAAACTAAGGATGAGTTAACTTTGTCATCAGACAGACCTAGCATTAAAATTGAGGGACCAGACAGCATTGAAATTGAGACTCCAAAAATTAAAACTGAACCTCCAGACAGCATTGAAATAGATGCCCCGAGTAACATTAAAACTGAGGCACCAGACAACATTGAAATTGAGGCCCCAAAAAGCATGGAAATGGAGGTTGATTCTCAAAGTAGTTGTGATCAAATAGATCGTGACAGTTCAAAAAGAACTATTCCTGTGTTATTTCAGAATAATTCAATTCTGAATTTTAACAACAAATTACTATCAAATTCTCAAATTCAACAAAAACAACTTGACACAAGTATAAATGGTCAAACTCTAAGAGCAAGCAGTGTGAATGAAGTGAACAAAGCAACTACACCTGGCATGCAGGGTATTCCATTATTGTTCAGTGTGAATGGTAAGCCCTATATTGCAACAGTAAATGGAAAACTGGCTGTTTTCAACACTAGCTTAAAGGCATCTGTGCCAGAAGGGCATGGACAGCAAAATAATTCTGGAGGTCCTGTGCCAGTTGTAAATAGACAGGTCAATTCTTTGATATCTCAGCAAAACATTGCCCTGAAACATGTGCCAGTTGTAGAAAAACAACAAGATTATACTATTTCTTTGCTTAATTCGAAATCCCAGCAAAACAATTTCCAAAAACATCAAGGTAATATCAGCATACCTGGGTCAAGAGTGATGGCACAACGGTTCCCCACTTCAGTATCTTTGCCAGATGCAAAGGCACAGCAAAACAATTCAGTACATGTGTTAGGTGTGAAGGGACAGAAAAACAATACTTGGATCATACCTGTTCCACAGCAGAGCAATGGTCTGGCAAATGTGAAAACACAACAAAGTGGACTGCAAAATGTGATGGCACATCAAAAAAAGATTGTGGCAACAAAACCTGTGAATAATGTTGAGGCACATCAAAATACTGCCATTAATCATGTGCAATATTCAGAGACGCCACTTATAAATCCCCGGACACCTATGGCTGTTCAAATTAAGGTTGATACACCTGTGGAGAACATAAATGGACAACATACCAATGGTAATATACCCTTGCAGAGTAGCGACAGTTTACCTTTGCTGGAAGACCTATTAGAACAGAAGGACACTGCTTGGAAAAACAGACGGAAGAAAGCACAACAAACCAGCAAATCACCCATCAAAACAGCACAATCTTTGACAACATTCACATATTGTGATAAGAATACTGGGTTACCATTGCAAAATGAAACGAGACCGCAACCTGTTAAAGGAATATATGTGTGTAATATAAATGCTCCGCAAAAAGATACTGAAAAGTTTTTGCCAAACAAAGAGGAGCAGCATACAGATGCTGAATTACCTTTACAAACTGTGAAGGGACAGCAAACTACTACTGGTTTACCTGTATCTAATAAAGATGCTCAGCAAATGAAACCTGGGATTCCTGTGCCAGAAGTAAAGATGCAGGAAACTGAAGCTGGTATACCTTTGGAAAATATAAATAGACAACAGAGTAATGCTAGTACACCTGTCCCAGATGAAATGGAACAGCAAAATAATGCTGAAATACATGTACCAGTGCCTGACAGGAAGGGGCAGCCTACATGTCCACAAAATGTAAAGGATGATGAAATACTTGTGTCAGTTGCAGAAGGACAGCAAATTCACGAGGGTGGTAATGATGCAGCCAAGAGGAAAGCAAATCGCCCTATTAAACTTAAGAAAACAGATCAGCCTACTCCCCCTATTATACTTGAAGAAAGATGTGAAGAAACATCCATTACACGTAAGTCACTATAGTTATTAAAACATCATAGTACTTACTGAAAATAAGTTTATAACTTAACCCTTTATTTTATCATTTTTATGCTTTTCGGTGAACTATAGAAATTTCCCGGTGAAATAAAAGTGGTATTTCATTCACTGTTTTCAAACAGTGGAATACCATTTTTATTTTCACTTGTTTTTTTCACGTTGGTACCCAAACGTACATAACATTCCGAATGAGAACGTTGAGAAAACCGGCTCAAGTTTGGGTACATGAGATCATGACCTCACGCCATAGACGAACGTTTTTGGCGCAATTTCATGGAATTTTTCCGTTAAATTCATACAAAGTGTGCATTAAAAGCATAAAATAAAAAGAAAATTTGTTTTTACCAGTGAAACCACTCGTGAACTCTGGAATTGATATTTCTATCTTACAATGCTAAAAACAAATATCCTCTAATTCCTCTATAAACATGCCTTTGTGGCATGGGCAAACAGTTTAGATCCAGATTCATGCCATCTGATCAGGATCTGCACTGTTCACTTTTTGATTTATTAGGTTATTTCTGACCAAAAAGCAAACAGTGCAGATCCTCATCAGATTGCAGGGACATGCCTGCTGATCTGGACCTACATTGTACACTGGTCCCAAATGTGTAAAAAGGTGTATATATGGAGTAAAGCGTTAAGAGATAAGACAAACATTTCATAGCAAATGCACATATTATTTTTGTTGTGAAATATAACTTCCCCTAAAGTTGAAAAAATATGTCAGGCATTTTGTCAGACAAGATGTAAAAGTCTGTCTGACCGAAACAAATTCTGCCTGACCAAAACTTTAGAAAAAAGGAATTTGCAGTCAAATTTTTGTCTGACATTTGGTCTGATAACATACATGTAAGAAATAAGGTCGCACCAACTCAAATGTTACCAGACAGGTCTGGGAACTTTCGGGTATTCTGCTGTTAAAAGACAAGTAGTACATATATAGCATACAGTAAATGTGTGACTACAAGTCAGCCCTTGAACTTCAAAACATCGTTCTGTCCACAATTGTCATGTCTGTTCTGTAAATTGATTACATTATGTATAATTGGATTCAAATTTAACAGAAACTAACGTCAAATACAAATAAACATCAGTGAAGGATTGAAAAGTTTAATTTTCAATAAACACACAGTGCCTATATGTTCTTATAGTAACACCGTCCACAATGTATAGTACTAATATGCACTAAATAGAACCATATAAAAACTAAATGCGCACTTAACAAGAACAATGACGTAGCACTATTTGCTGCTACGTCACCAATGAGTTACCATATGTGTATTTGTACTGACTATAGTTTAACAGAAACTAACGTCAAATACAAATAAACATCAGTGAAGGATTGAAAAGTTTAATTTTCAATAAACACACAGTGCCTAAATAGTGAGTAATTCCTGTTAAATATGACAATATGAAACAGTACAAAATACATCATATTCACTACACATTGTCGTTCAACACAACTTAAATAGATCTACTGATTAGATCTTCAATATGTTATCTGTAAATGTACTAGGTGTTCTAGAATGTACATAATGCTCAAAAAACACTGTATCTGTTTTCCATCTACCCATTTTCATAACAGTCTTTGGATCAACACCTTTATCAATTTGAACAGTGGCACCAGTTGGTCTAAACGATTTTGCTGTATACAGTTTTTTGTCTAAACCGGCATCAGCAATACTGTCTTCAAGTACAGATGCAATAGTCTTTGCACTTAATGCTTTATATGGTGAATACAAAGACAAGAACACTGCATTACCACTAGCACTCATTCTACGATGTGACATAGATCTTTCTATATAATCTCGCAATGTTTTAACAGGATCCAGCAAAATATTGCTTGCTGGGGGAACAACAACTTGAAAACCTGATCTACTTGTGTCATTTTTAATGCCATGGAAACTTATACTCATCGAACCACTAGACTCAGACACAATCTGATCCGTGTCAAACTGCATTTTCTCATGTTCAAAAGAAAATGGATCAAAATGTACAGACTTCGGTGCAACATCTGAAGGTCTCAACATTGTTACTAAAGCAAGAAGAGTTATCGCTTTTTGGCGTAACTGTTTTAATGAAAGTTTGTCACTCTCTCCCCAACAAGTAAACAATGCATTAAATTGATCAACAGGCATCACTTGGGAATGTGTTAATGTTTGTGATGTACCCGACTTTACTAGAGCCTGTGTTAAACGTACAATATCAGGATTATGCACAATATTTAACAACTCATATGCCTCATAATAACAACTCAAAGCAGCACAAACAGTCTTAAGTTTAGATCTAGGCTTTGTTGAGGAATCAGCAACATAACACAAAAAGTTTGCTAAAGCAACTGTATCCTTTGGAGGAAAAGAAAAATGGTGGTTTACACAAAACAAATAAAAGTCATGTATATAAAAATTATACAGCTTAAGTGTTGAAGGTGCTAAACTTAATGCGATTTGAACAGCAGCTCTTTCACTCCATTGTCTTTTTATCAGTTTATCCTTCCACAAATCCTCCAAGCGAATAAACGCCATTTCCGATTCCGCATTGGTTCTGGCACAACATTTATCCTTTGACATATCAGATGTGGAGCTGGAAGACGCACTGGTGACATCACCGATAGTTTTTTCAGCGTCTGAAACCATGGCTGGGCAGGCCACCACGGGGCTATCACTGTTGCACTTGCGTTTTGATTTTGGATGACTTGTAACACACGCGGAATGAGTCGAAAAGGAGCATTCACATAATTGTTGTGTAACTCCCAGTTTGTTTGTGCTAACGCGTCCACACCCCCGGTTTGTGGATCGAAATATCTGCTGTTGTAGAAAGGTAGGTGGGTTGTTATAAACGAACTGAAACGATCGACAGTGTGTGGGCCCCACATGGAGTCTAGAAGATGAAATATCCTCGGGTGTAATCTCCACTCGTATTTGTCTCGGAGCCGAGAAAGCGAGTCCGCCTCCACATTCGATCTTCCTGGTAGATGGCGGGCGTATATCATCACATTGTTGTCCAGACACTCCGCCCAAATGGCTTTGGCAAGCTGTGTAAGTTCTATAACTGGACCGCCCATGTGATTGAGATAGGCAATGGTAGTGATATTGTCTGACAGAATTTGTATAGTTTTGTCCTTTATATGACTGCGGAATGATTTCAGAGCTAATAACACTGTTAACAGTTCTCGATGGTTTGATGACTTGAAGGAAGTGCGGATATCCCATAGGCCTGATGCATTCATACCATTGTAAACCGCACCCCACCCTGTATGCGAGGCATCGGTCTCTATTTGTCCATGGATCGAATTGTGTAGAATAACTTGACCGTTCCAAGAATGTAGGGCACTTGCCCACCATTTCAAATCAGCTACACTGTCATCTGACCAGTTTAAACGACTGTCCCAGGATGAACGAGTCTTAAGAAGTCTATACACTGACCGAAGTTTCAATTTACCAGGAAAAATTGCACGGCAAACTGCAATACACTGACCTGCAAGTCTTGCTAAGTGTCGTGCACAAATGACTGGCTTCACCAATGCACGAATAATGTCTTTTCTAATTTTTCTAACCTTCTTTTGTGGTACTTTCAAAAGTGGTACACCATCACTGCCACACGTGTCGATAATAAAACCAAGAAATTCACACCATGTTTTTGGAACCAATGAAGATTTCTCGTAGTTAATACACCAACCGAGATTCTCTAAAGTGGTCCGTACAAATGTCAAATCAGCCTCGATCTTGTCTCTATCTGAAGCAAGAAGAATATCATCCATGTAAATTATTATTCTCAGTCCCTTTTCACGAAAGTATTGCACAACTGGTCGCAAAGTCTTACAAAAGAAGTAAGGGCTTAATTTATAACCAAATGGCAGAACGTTCCATGTATAATAGTTATTTTCAAAACAAAACCCCAAATATGTGGCAAAGTCTGGGTGAACTGGCACATGATGAAAACCATTTTTCAAGTCAAGACTAACCATATAATCACCAGGACGAATAACTTGCGATAAGGTTGATAAATCTTCATATCTAAATTTTCTTGATTCACCGAATGAATTGACATGTCGAAGATCAACTATTAATCTCTGTTTTCTATTTTTCTTTGGAACACAGCCAATTGGAACCACACAATGAGGTTTGTAATCTACTTTAGAAATGCATCCATTGTCTAATAATGATGATATCTCTGAACTTACAAAAGAGGTTTGATTTTTACTTAGTTTATGATTAGAATATTCACAATTCAAAGGTTCACCACTAAATGGTAATTTTACACCCTCCTGTATCCAGTCTAGGACACAATCTCGAGATCCAATTTGTACCCAATCACGCCAGCGTTTTGAAAGTGCAGTTGGCATTTTACACAAGAAGAAAGCAACTTTGATTTGACAGTACTCACTTAATTATCGCCAGATGCATCATAGTTTTGGGTCGAAGTGTCCTGTCTACGAAACGGTATGTCACGATTGGAAAATGAACTGTAGTTGTTTCTGGACCTCCAATTTCCACGTGAATATGGCCGACCCCTTGTGTTCCCTCGCTGAGGTTGCGCTTGGCGAACTGATGCTGTTATGGTTGCAGCGTGTTGAAGAGTTGTAACCGATTCTGGCGTAAATCCTGACGAGTTCCTTTGAAGCGCTCGAAACAACCGGGCGGTGTCACGGTCAAATTGACCCTGGACAATAAGTCCTGCGTGTTCTTCTTGTAAATACCGTATTTGTGCAAGTTGTATGAGATATAATTGTTGCATATACTCCTGAGTCATATTATTGGCATTGTCAATTTTCCACAAAAGTTTTAAAGTAGTTTCAGCGAAGCGTGCACATTTATTCACAACAGCTGAATGACCCTGATCGTCACGCTTAATTCCTTGTCTCGTATCCGACACTTTCAAGTCTGAAGGGAGTTTTACACTGTTAACACTGTCCTTTATGGATTGAAATTCTCCCTGAACGTCCGATTCTGCACTAGTAAATGTGGGAAATCGGGCATCAACATGCGGTCGCCTCCCAGAGGTTGAAAGCGATGGCGGAACTGGCCGGTCCGAAAATCCTAGAATTGGATCACTATCACGCTGTCTGTCGTGAAAATTATCCTCCAGTTGTAACAATCGGTCATTAAACTCCCTATTTTGTAAAGATAAGCCCTCGATGGCCGAAATAAGCCTGTCAAAACGGTCGGATTTTTCCTGAGAATCAGGACAAGGTTCTGCCATAGCGGACGGCGCACTTAACAAGAACAATGACGTAGCACTATTTGCTGCTACATCACCAATGAGTTACCATATGTGTATTTGTACTGACTATAGATAGCATGGCACTAATGTTGACCAGTTCACCTCACCAAGATGGTGTGTCGTCTACTGCACTTGCTTTCTTACTCAAAAGGTCAAGGTCTTGTGGGGAAATCAAACATCAGGATTGTGTAACTTTGATACATATAATTGGATTCGTAAATAACTTGGTGCAAATGTTTATGGCAACAAGAAAATGTATCACACACAGACTTTAATTCTTTACTGACAAGTCATTGCCACATCAAGAGGTCAAAGGTCTGGATTGTGTCTGCTCTTTGTTTTGCATCATTGGATTTCAAAATAATTACCACAAATGTTTACTACACCAAGTCATCCTGTTGCATTCAGCACTTGGTTTTGTACCACAAAGACTACTCAGAGACATGTGTGACACATGTGGGACTCAGTGTCCTGAGTTTATTCTGCAGCAATTCATTTCAAAATAACTTGGTACAGAATCTGATGTTCACTGTACCATGACAATGCAATTTTCCCCAGTTGTCAAGGCCATATGGAGAGGTCAAAGGTTGTGATCATGTTGGCTCTCATACTTTGTAAGGCATCATAGGGCATCAAAATAACTTTGGGTAAATGTTCCCAACACGAAGACCTGTTTCATTCAGCACTTTGATTGTAAATGTACAATGTTAGTTAACCCTTTGCTCCATAGATGCACCTTCATTGCGTGGGTGTTTACAGTTTAGATTTTGATCAATCAACACATCCATGCCATCTGATCAGGATCAAAACTGTTTGCCTTTTGATTCATTCGGTTATTTCTGACCAAAATGTGACCAGTGCAGATCCTCGAATGTGCCAGCTGATGTGGATCTACACTGGTTGCACATGCATAAAAAATGTGTATTTATGGAGGAAAGGGTTAAATCCATAGGAAGTTTTCAGCTATCTCAAATTTGTTTTGTGCAAACATTAGCATAACAGTAGACCATGCATCCCTCTTAATATAATATATTTTTGACAAGCATTTGTATATTATCTTGTCATAATAGCAAATATTGGATGCAAGTTTTTAATTTTCCAGTAGTATCAGGGCCCAAGATCATTAAACTAAGATTGGAGACCAGTTTCAAATCTCAAGCATCTGATTGGCTGAAATGGCAACCAGTCACCATATCAGCCAATCAGATCCTTGACTATTTCTACACCCACTCTAACAAGGTTTGGGAGGTATGAGTCATCATCAGGTCAGTTGGTTGGTTTGTTAGTTGGTTGGTCTATTGCGCAAACTACAGTGTATGTGACTTTATGTCTATAGTTTTCAAAATATTAACTTTTAACTTAAAATACATGTTCATGTGTAGTTTTGCCGACATATTTTTTTCCATATGGATCAGTCCATTATTTTTTGGAGGGGATGATTTAACAAAATTGATGTGAACTACTTCTACATTTGCAATTATTATCACATGTACAATACATTGTATGCCTGTTTATTTGGTTTATATTCCACCACAAAAGTAATGGAAATCAAACACATACGGTACCAGTTAGGTTGTCTCCTTTTTATTAGAGTTCACATCATGCTCTTGTTATTCTAATAACACCTTCCCAAAACAAATTGCAAAAATACATTTGTGTATAGTAAATGGGATCAGAAAACGCAGAAATATAAAATGCAGAACTTTGTGCATCCTTTTTAGCTCGACTATTCGAAGAATATGTCGAGCTATTCTACTCACTCTGTTGGCGGCGTCCCGCATTGGTTAAAGTTTGCGTGCAACCTAACTATATCTTAAAAACTACTAAAGCTATAGCTTTTAAACTTGGCACACTTGTTCATCATTATACCCCCGAGTGTGTATGCCAAGAACCATAACTCTTACTTTCATTTTGATCAAGTTATGACCCTTTTCGACTTAGAATTTCAGGTTAAAGTTTACATGCAAGCTACTGTACAAACTCATAACTTCTTAACTACTTATAGTACAGCTTTGAAACTTTCAAAATTTGTTCATCATCATATCCCAAGTGTGTATGCTAAGAACTATATCTATAACTTCAGAAACTGGAACTATACCTGAATCGGACAGTCGGAAACAGTTTGATTCTGGTTACAATATAAGCAATGATTGTTGTGATGAAATCTGACAAAATAAACCAAGTCATTCCCCAACTTCCATAAATATATGACTGATGATCAAAAGGAATATTTTGTAGCTGGTATGAGCCATCATACGGTCAGACAAACAGAATCCAGCATAAGAGTGTTTCAGCAGTGGTTAGCAAAACCACCTCGGAATGAACAAAGGAGTATTTGCCACATCATGCCTGCTGAACTTGACAAGTATATTGGTTCCTTTCTTTGTTCTGTTCAAAAAGCGGATGGTTCTGATTATGAGCCGGACACCCTGACAAGCTACCACCGTGGTATTGACAGGTATGAAAATAATCAGTGTATAATTTTTAAAAGGCTTACACAAGTACATGTACTGCAATAGAATATAATGTTAGTCAAACATATTGGCTTCTAAACTCAAGTTGACTTAAATGATTTCTAGGTTTTATGAAATGAATACTAAATTAGAAGTTATGGTTATTAGTCCCCTAACGGTTTACTAGGGGGGGATAATGGAATTGCTCTTTGTCCGTCAGTGAGTCTGTACATCAATCAGTCCGCCAGTCAGTCTTTTCTTTCATTCACCTTCCTTGTTTCCGGACTATATTTCAGTCATAAGTTAGTGGATTTTAAAATAACTTACCACAAATATTCCTCATGATCCACACAGATTTTAAGGTCAAAATGAAAAAAAAGTCCTTTATCAGGATCATTTTTCAGTCATTTATTGGTGTTTTTGTGTCGCCTGCGATAGCAGGTAGACACATAGGGATGCTATTGTCCGGCGGCGGCGTCTTCGTCGGTGCCGTTGTCCTGTAGTACCCCAACTTGAATCTGAAACTTAATGTTGCCTATAACTTTGAAAGTACTTGTCCTATTCACTTCATACTTGGAATATATCATCAGCATGACTAATGCCATCTGTGACGACAAGAATGATAACTCCAGTTTCAATATTTTTTAGTTATTCCCCTTTCAAATGCAACATTAATCTGAAACTTAATGTTGCCTATAACTTTGAAAGTACTTGTCCTATTCACTTCATACTTGGAATATATCATCAGTATGAACAATGCCATCTGTGACGACAAGAATGATAACTCCAGTTTCAATATTTTTTGAGTTATGCCCCTTTCAAATACAACTTAAACCCGAAACTTAATGTTGCCTATAACTTTAAAAGTACTTGTCCTATTCACTTCATACTTGGAATATATCATCAGCATGAACAATGCCATCTGTGACAACAAGAATGATAACTCCAGTTTCAAATTTTTTTTAGTTATGCCCCTTTCAAATACAACTTAAACCCGAAACTTAATGTTGCTTATAACTTTGAAGTACTTGTCCTATTCACTTCATACTTGGAATATATCATCAGCATGAACAATGCCATCTTTGACAACAAGAATGATAACTCCAGTTTAAATTTTTTTTGAATTATGCCCCTTTCAAATGCAACTTTAACCTGAAACTTAATGTTGCCTATAACTTTAAAAGTACTTGTCCTATTCACTTCATACTTGGAATATATCATCAGCATGAACAATGCCATCTGTGACGACAAGAATGATAACTCCAGTTTCAATATTTTTTGGGTTATGCCCCTTTCAAATGCAACTTTAATCTGAAACTTAATGTTGCCTATAACTTTGAAAGTACTTGTCCTATTCACTTCATACTTGGAATATATCATCAGCATGAACAATGCCATCTGTGACGACAAGAATGATAACTCCAGTTTCAATATTTTTTGAGTTATGCCCCTTTCAAATGCAACTTTAATCTGAAACTTAATGTTGCCTATAACTTTGAAAGTACTTGTCCTATTCACTTCATACTTGGAATATATCATCAGCATGAACAATGCCATCTGTGACAACAAGAATGATAACTTCAGTTTCAATATTTTTTTAGTTATGCCCCTTTCAAATGCAACTTTAATCTGAAACTTAATAATGCCTATAACTTTAAAATTACTTGTCCTATTCACTTCATACTTGGTATATATCATCAGCATGAACAATGCCATCTATGACGACAAGAATGATAACTCCAGTTTGAATTTTTTTTTGAATTATGCCCCTTTCAAATGCAACTTTAACCTGAAACTTAGTGTTGCCTTTAACTTTGAAAGTACTTGTCCTAGTCACTTCATACTTGGAATATATAATATACATCAGCATGAACAATATCATCTGTGATGACAAGAATGATAACTCCAGTTTCAATATTTTTTGAGTTATGCCCCTTTCAAATGCAACTTTTACATGAAACTTAATGTTAACTATAACTTTGAAAGTACATGTCCTATTCACTTCATACTTGGAATACATTATCAGCATGATCAACAACATTGGCAACAAAAAGAATCATAACTCCTGTTTGATTATATTTTGAGTTATGCCCCTTTCAAATGCAACTTTAACATGAAACTTAATCTTGACTTTAACTTTGAAAATAAACTTGATATTCGAAATAAATCATCTTCATGGACAGCGTCATTATGAAGAATAAGAATGATAACTCCTGCTGGACTATTTTATGAGTTGTGTCCCTTTAATATACAACTTTAACATGAAACTTAATGTTGCCTATAACTTTTTAAGTACTTGTCCTATTCACTCTTCGAATATATCATCTTCATGAACAACAACAATATTGGTTACAACAAGAATCATAACTCCTTTTGACTATTTTCTTTTCATATGCAAATTTCACATGAAACTTAACTTAATGTTGTGTATAATTTGAAAGTACTTGATGTATTCATTGAATACTTGGATTGTATCATCAACATGAATAGTGCCATCGACAACTACAAAAATTATAACTCCAGTTTGAATATTTTATTAGTTATGTCCCTTTCAAATGCAACTATAACATGAAACTTGGTGTTGCCTGTAAAATGGAAAGTACTTGTTCAATTCACTTAATACTTTGAAAAACTCATCTGCGTGCACAAATTAATTTTTGAAGATGATAACTTGGGTTTCACCATTATTATAGTTATTACCCTTTTAAATGCAATTTAGATGACACATGTGTTCTGTTGTGTAGTATTGAATTCAACTTAAAAATAATATTTTTATTATATATGATTAAACATAGGCCCACATGTCAATTTTTTCCATGCAGGCGACACATGTGTTCCGCGGAACACAACATTCTAGTTAAATAACTTACATGTACAGCAAAATTTATGTTCCCCTTGTTAAGATGAAATGTATGAACCATGACAATACATTGAAGGTCAAGGTCACACATAGACTTTCAAGGTCAAAATTCGGACAAAATTCTTTTGTCTGGACCATTTACTTACCACACAGTTTTGAGACGTAGTGTTGTGTTTTTGAACCATGACCATACCTCAAAGGTCAAGGTCACAATATGACTTCTAAATTCAAAGTTTTGACAATATTCCTTTGTCCGTTTTTACACTCAAACTACCGGTAACAAAAGTTTCTTCATGGGACGGTTGGGAAGTAGTACCCCAAATCCCAACTAAAAAAAATGTTATAGTTTTATATTTAATTCTTGAAATGAAATTGACAGCCATTTCTTCAGTGTTGTGTGGGTTATCGGGGTAGGTGGGTAGTTGTACTGTACCTACCAACCAAAATAATTTTTTTCAATTATCATGTACCTTTCTTAGTTAATAAAATCTTCAGGTGGGGAAAAGGTGTTGTAGTTCCAGGATGGACATCTGTATAATGATAAAGTGTTGAAGGGCAAATTAAAAAAAAATCAGGCATGCTAGAGGATAGGGTTGAATACTTGACAAACAAATATTTCTTTAGAGGTGGGGTATGTAGTTTGGGGTGTTTGTTGGTTAGTACCCCCATCCCCCCAGAGAGCCATTTTTTCTGAGGTTGGTGGGCTTAATCATGGGTGTCTGGGGGTCTCCTGGCCAACCCCACCACAACTAAAAAAAACCAGCAAACTGTTTTTATGCCCCCGCCATATAATGGCGGAAGGGCATATAGTGTTCACCCTGGCTGTGGGTGGGTGTGTGTGTCAGTGTGTGTGTATGTTCGAAAATCGTGTCCGCTCTGTAACTTTGTTATTTCTTATTGGATTTTAAAATAACTTGGTATGAATGTTCACCATATCAAGACGGTGTGTCGCGTACAATACCCATGCCCGTAGGTCCAAGGTCAAGGTCACTGTTACTAAAAATAGCATTTTCTTGTCCGGGCTGTAACTTCCTTATGATTAGAGGGATTTGAAAATAACTTGGCACAAATGTTCACCATGACAAGGCGGTGTGTCGCGTACAACACCCATGCCTGTAGGTCCAAGGTCAAGGTCACTGTTATTAAAAATAGAATTCTGTTGGAAAAATCTTGTCCGCTCTGTAACTTTGTTATTTCTTAATGGATTTTAAAATAACTTGGTATAAATATCCACCATATCAAGACGGTGTGTCGCGTACAATACCCATGCCTGTAGGTCCAAGGTCAAGGTCACTGTTACTAAAAATAGAATTTTCTTGTCCAGGCTGTAACTTCCTTATGAATGGAGGGATTTCAAAATCACTTGGCACAAATGTTCACCATGACAAGGCGGTGTGTCACGTACAACATCCATGCCTGTAGGTCCAAGGTCAAGGTCACTGTTACTAAAAATAGAATTTTGTTGGAAAAATCGTGTCCGCTCTGTAACTTTGTTATTTCTTATTGGATTTTAAAATAACTTGGTATAAATGTTCACCATATCAAGATGGTGTGTCGCGTACAATACCCATGCCTGTAGGTCCAAGGTCAAGGTCACTGTTACTAAAAATATAATTTTCTTGTCCGGGCTGTAACTTCCTTATGAATGGAGGGATTTCAAAATAACTTGGCACAAATGTTCACCATGACAAGGCGGTGTGTCGCGTACAACACCCATGTCTGTAGGTCCAAGGTCAAGGTCACTGTTACTAAAAATAGAATTTTGTTGGAAAAATCGTGTCCGCTGTGTAACTTTGTTATTTCTTATTGGATTTTAAAATAACTTGGTATGAATGTTCACCATATCAAGATGGTGTGTCGCGTACAATACCCATGCCTGTAGGTCCAAGGTCAAGGTCACTGTTACTAAAAATAGAATTTTCTTGACCGGGCTGTAACTTCCTTATGAATGGAGGGATTTCAAAATAACTTGGCACAAATGTTTACCATGACAAGGCGGTGTGTCGCCTACAACACCTATGCCTGTAGGTCCAAGGTCAAGGTCACTGTTACTAAAAATAGAATTTTGTTGGAAAAATCGTGTCCCATCTGTAACTCTCTTATTTCTTATTGGATTTTAAAATAACTTGGTATGAATGTTCACCATATCGAGACGGTGTGTCGCGCACAGTACCCATGCCTGTAGGTCCAAGGTCAAGGTCACTGTTACTAAAAATAGAATTTTCTTGTCCGGGCTGTAACTTCCTTATGAATGGATGGATTTCAAAATAACTTGGCACAAATGTTTACCATGACAAGGCGGTGTGTCGCCTACAACACCTATGCCTGTAGGTCCAAGGTCAAGGTTACTGTTACTAAAAATAAAATTTTGTTATAAAAATCTTGTCTGCTCTGTAACTTTGTTATTTCTTATTGGATTTTAAAATAACTTGGTATAAATGTTTATTATATCAAGACGATGTGTTGTGTACAATACCCATGCCTGTAGGTCCAAGGTCAAGGTCACTGTTACAAAAAATAGAAATTTCTTGTACTAGCTATAACTTCATTATTAACAGAGTGATTTCAAAATAATTTGGCAGAAATGTTCACTATGACAAGGCGTTGTGTTGTGTACAATTCCCATGACTGTAGGTCCAAGGTCAAGGTCACTATTACTAAAACCAGAATTTTCTTGTCTGGTCTGTGAGTTTGTTATTACTTATTAGATTTTCAATTAATTTGCTATAAATGTTCACCATGACAAACATGCATAGCGGGGGCATCCGTGTCCTATGGACACATTTCTAGTTTACTCTTTTTATTAGCTCACCTGAGCACGAAGTGCTCATGGTGAGCTTTTGTGATCGCCTGATGTCCGTCGTCCGTCCGTCCGTGCGTGCGTCGTCAACTTTTTCTTCAAACGACTTCTTCTCCTGAACTCCTGGGCCAATCTTGCTGAAACTTGGCAGGAATGTTACCTGCATGAAGCTTTACCAAAATTGTTCAAATGGTTCCAGTCCATTGCCTATCTAGGTCACAGAGGTTAAAAATAGATTTTGAACATGAAATTTTAAAAAATCTTCTTCTCTGAAACCCTAAGGCCTAGAACTTTGATATTTGCTGTGTAGCATCACCTAGTGGTCCTCTACCAAGATTGTTCAAATTATAGCCCTGGGGTCAAAATTGGCCCTGCCCCAGGGGTCACTTGATTTTACATAGACTTATATAGGAAAAACTATAAAAATCTTCTTGTCTGAAACCACAAGGCCTAGAGCTAAGATATTTGGCATTTAGCATCCTCTAGTGGAACTCTACAAAGTTTGTTCAAATTATTTCCCTGGGGTCAAAATTGGCCCCGCCCCAGGGGTCAGTTCATTTGACATAGACTTATATAGGAAAAACTTTAAAAATCTTCTTGTCTGAAACCACAAGGCCTAGAGCTTAGATATTTGGCATTTAGCATCCTCTAGTAGAACTCTACAAAGTTTGTTCAAATTATTTCCCTAGGGTCAAAATTGGCCCCGCCCCAGGGGTCACTTCATTTTGCATAGACTTATATAGGAAAAACTTAAAAAATCTTCTTGTCTGAAACCACAAGGCCTAGAGCTTAGATATTTGGCATTTAGCACCCTCTAGTGGAACTCTACAAAGATTGTTCAAATTATTTCCCTGGGTTCAAAATTGGCCCCACCCCAGGGGTCACTTCATTTGACATAGACTTATATAGGAAAAACTTAAAAAATCTTCTTGTCTGAAACCCCAAGGCCTAGAGCTTAGATATTTGGCATTTAGAATCCTCTAGTGGAACTCTACAAAGTTTGTTCAAATTATTTCCCTGGGGTCAAAATTGGCCCTGCTCTAGGGGTCACTTCATTTTGCAAAGACTTATATAGGAAAAACTTAAAAAATCTTCTTGTCTGAAACCACAAGGCCTAGAGCTTAGATATTTGGCATATATCACCCTCTAGTGGAACTCTACAAAGATTGTTCAAATTATTTCCCTGGGGTCAAAATTGGCCCCGCCCCAGGGGTCACTTCATTTGACATAGACGTATATAGGAAAAACTTTAAAAATCTTCTTGTCTGAAACCACAATGCCTAGAGCTTAGATATTTGGCATTTAGCATCCTCTAGTGGAACTCTACAAAGTTTGTTCAAATTATTTCCCTGGGGTCAAAATTGGCCCCGCCCCAGGGGTCACTTCATTTTGCATAGACTTATATACGAAAAACTTTAAAAATCTTCTTGTCTGAAACCACAAGGCCTAGAGCTTAGATATTTGGCATTTAGCACCCTCTAGTGGAACTCTACAAAGATTGTTCAAATTATTTCCCTGGGGTCAAAATTGGCCCCGCCCCAGGGGTCACTTCATTTTACATAGACTTATATAGCAAAAACTTTAAAAATCTTCTTGTCTGAAACCACAAGGCCTAGAGCTTAGATATTAGGCATTTAGCATCCTCTAGTAGAACTCTACAAAGATTGTTCAAATTATTTCCCTGGACTTGTATAGGAAAAACTTTAAAAATCTTCTTGTCTGAAACCACAAGCTGAGAGTACTTTTGTACTCAGGTGAGCGATATAGGGCCGTCATGGCCCTCTTGTTTCTTTAGTTATCATTTCTTTTCTTTTTATAAAGCTTCAGAGGGTTACTACCCCCCTTCTTGTAAAAAACCTTGTCTTAAAGCCTTACCAGGAGGGGACATGTATTGCATAGCAATACACCTTTTGCTTGTTTATTTAATACAAACAGCATAGAGAGAAAAATCCAAGTGCATTGAATTAGAAAGTTTTACAGAAGCTCCTCTTCCCATGGAATAAAAATAAAAATTTGTTTATAAATCACAAAAATGGCAATTTAAATGATTTTTGTTTGTATTTTCCAGATATTTACGGGTAAATAATTACTCGTTCAACATACTTACCGACAAAGAGTTTGGGAAATCAAGAGCTATGTTATATTCAAAGCGTAAAGAATTAAGGGCACAGGGAAAAGGCAGACGTCCAAATGCTGCTGGGTCATTTGGGCCAGGTGAAGAAGCAATATTGAGAGAAAAGGGGATTTTAGGCACAGATAATCCAGAGCAGTTATTAAATACAGTATGGCTGAATAACACAGTTCTATTTGGAATACATAGAGGAAGTGAAAACAGAAATTTAATGTGGGGGGATATACAACTGAAAGTTACAGATTCTGGTGTGGAATATATTGAATACAATATGAGACTGTCTAAAACAAGGACTGTGGAAACGAAAACAGAAAGACGTGAAATTAACCCCAAACAATTCGCCCGTGAAGACAAAGATTTTTGCCCGGTACATGCTTATAAAGAGTACGCCAGACACCGCCCACCACATACCTTTCACCCAAAGTCTCCATTTTACTTATCAATCAATCATGCAAGACGTCCATGGTCAAATATTTGGTTCAAATCTCAACCAATGGGGGAAAATTATCTTAGAACCCTAATGAAAAAAATGGCCAAAAAGGGGGGTCTTTTAGGTCGTAAAACCAATCATAGTGTTAAAAAAACTAATTGTGCTAAACTTTTGCAAGGTGACATTGCACCACCAACAACACAACAATTGACGAGTCACAACAATGCTATAGCTTCTTTGCAAATGCAAGAGCAAGAGTCAGCTATTCTTTCGGACATTCCAGGATGTGAAACTTCGCCCGATATTAAACCTACCTTGAATCAAGCAATTCATATTCCATCTAATACTTTGCAAGGATGTGAAACTTCGCCAGATATAAAACCTACCTTGAATCAAGCAATTCAGATTCCATCTAATACTTTGCCAGGATGTGAAACTTTGCCTGATATAAAACCTACATTGAATCAAGCAATTCAGATTCCATCTAATACTTTGCCATCCATCGGCATTGTTGATCACAATGCATCACTTGTCAATTGCACCAACACAATTATTGACCATGAAAAGTCCTCTGATCCAAAGAAAAGGAGAATTGAGCCATAATTGGCAGTGATAGTGAATATTATCCCTTTCCTCCATAAATACGCCTTTTTACGCATGTGCGACCAGTGTAGATCCAGATCAGCCGGCACATCTGTGCCACCTGATCAGGATCTTCAATGGTCGCATTTTGGTAATAAATAACCTTATAAATCAAAAAGCAAACAGTTTAGATCCTGATCAGATGCCATGGATGTGCCCGCTGATCTGGATCTAAACTGTTCGCCCTGGCAATTAAGGTGTGTCTATGGAGTAAAGGGTTATTATACTACTAAGATACAGGCACTGACATAATATTTCATATATACGAGGGGTGTTCGGAAAGTTCGTAGAATGTTTTTAAATCTCCCGTGTCTTTCATTGTTTTTCTTTACAATTTTGCACATGCATACCTGCATATGTCCATAATATAGTCCCTAAACAAGGAGAATGAGTTATAATTATGTTCTGACATATCGGTAACCTTAGCAACCTAGTTTACGTGTCACGGCGCAGTCCACAATATGATATAAATAAAAATGGTTACACAAAATGTAAACTTCATAAACGTCACAAAATCTAAAGCAAGAACGGCGCGAGAACGCCAGGTGATAACATTACTTCATAATGACAGTTGATGAAAAATTCAAAACATACACGCCGTCGTAACGGAAACCATAGCAGTTTCTTTACAGTCTGCAACATTCCATGCTGAAAAGTCATGACGTCGACAGGTGATGTTGAATTAGGGAGTGTTGTGAAATTATGGATTGCTTTAAATAAATCACCGACGGATACATTGAAAATGATTAAAGCAACAGGAAAATTTTTAAAATGCAGTCAAGGTTGTGTGTACAAGTGGCACTCGCGTTTTAAAAGAGGAAGGGAGTCTATTCAATACGATCCTATGAGCGGCCGTCCATGCAGTTTGTTCCATTTAATACCGTGTAACTGAACATACAAAACAGTCCTAGATGATTTTTGTATCATCCTTCAATGAAGACTGTTAACATTAAGAAACATTAAGCAAATGGATAGACAGGCATAAGAAGTGTGCGGAAATTGCTTGATGATTATAGATGTGTAAAAGGTGCGTCGTTTACTTGAATTAAATTACGCCTGAGATCTGAGCAACGTCATGTTGACGTGCCCCTGGTATGTGATACACACACATTTGTAATTTGCATAGTGTTGGTGTCCCTGGGTTAATCTTGCTGAATCTTCCAGAGATTAAAGAAACTATATTTAAATGTATGTATGTCTTTTTTTAGTTTGCTAACATAAATACTTTTTGTTTTATAATCAAATTCTACGAACTTTCCGAACAGCCCTCGTATATAACATTCCCAAATTGGTTGTTTAACCCTTTACTCGTATATACATATTTTATTATGGGTGTCTGACCAGTGTAGATCAAGTACAGACAGCATGAATGTGCTAGCAGCTGATCTTGATCTACACTTGACACATTTTGGTCAGAAATAACCAAATAAAAATAACCTAATTAATCAAAGAGCGAACAGTATGAACCTAATCAGGTGGCACAGGTGTGGTGGCTGATCTGGATGTACACTGTTAGCCTATGTGATAAAGGCCTTTCTGTGGAGAAAACGGTTAGCTTTTTATTGGAGGATTTCTCTTGTAAGCGCTGCCTGTAGTATAAGCCCATCTAAAAGCTGTTGGCATTTCTTTAAAAATTTTTTGAGCCACTGATTTGTGGAAATTAACCTTTTCCATCATATATATGCATTTTATGGCTTTGCAATCAGTGTAGATCCAGGTCAGCTGGCACATTTGTGCTGTCTGATTAGGCAATTTCAGGATCTAAACTGTTCACTTTCTGGTCAGAAATAACCTAATAAATCAAAAAGTGGACAGTGCAGATCCTGATCAATCAGCAAGTGTCTATTATGTTTGGATCTACGCTGTTTGCCCATGCCTCAAAGGCATATCTAAGGAGGAAAGGGTTAAAAAGACAAAAATTCACAAGCCAGAGTGTCCAGCTTTTAAAACTTGTGATTTTCTTTAATAAAAGTTGTAGATGCTTACAAAAGGAAGCTTTTTCTTTCTAAAAACAATTTGAAAAACTGATCACATTCAAGATGTCTAAAACAATAGAGACAAAAAATTATTTAAGCTTTAACAGGTACATGTAATAGTAACTGCTTCTCATAGATAATGATAATTGATTTGAAAGGTACAGTAAGAAGAGTCTATCCAGTTGTGTTTATAACCATAAAAGGTTACATGCACCTGTGACATGTACCTGTCTGAATATAATATACCTGTACTGAAAGCATTGTTTGCTACAATGCAGAATAACATGTACCTGTACTGAAAGCATTGTTTGCTAAAATGCAGAATTACATGTACCTGTACTGAAAGAATTGTTTGATACAATGCAGAATTACATGTACCTGTACTGAAAGAATTGTTTGCTACAATGCAGAATTACATGTACCTGTACTGAAAGTATTGTTTGCTAAAATGCAGAATTACATGTACCTGTACTGAAAGCATTGTTTGATACAATGCAGAAAATCATGTACCTGTACTGAAAGCATTGTTTGCTACAATGCAGAAAAAACATGTACCTGTACTGAAAGCATTGTTTGCTACAATGCAGAATTACATGTACATGTACTGAAAGCATTGTTTGCTACAATGCAGAATTACATGTTCTGTTGCACAATGCAGAATTACATGTACCTGTATTGAAAGCATTGTTTGCTACAATGTAGAATTACATGTACTGAAAGTATTGTTTGCTACAATGTAGAATTACATGTACTGAAAGTATTGTTTGCTACAATGCAGAATTACATGTACATGTACTGAAAGCATTGTTTGATACAATTCAGAATTACATTTACTGAAAACATTGTTTGCTACAATGCAGAATTACATGTACCTGTACTGAAAGCATTGTTTGCTAAAATGCAAAATTACATTACCTGTTCTGAAAATATTGCTTGCTACAATGCAGAATGAAATGTACTGAAATCATTGTTTGCTTCAATGCAGCTTTACATGTATATGTACTGAAAGCATTGTTTGCTACAATGCAGAATTACATGTACTGAAATCATTGTTTGCTACAATGCAGATTTACATGTACCTGTACTGGAAGCATTTTTTGCTACAATGCAGAATTACATTACCTGTGCTGAAAGCATTGTTTGCCACAATGCACAATTACTTGTACTGAAAGCATTGTTTGCTACAATGCAGAATTACATGTACATGTACTGAAAGCATTGTTTGCTACACTGTAGAATTACATGTACTGAAAGTATTGTTTGCTACAATGCAGAATTACATAGATACTAAAAGCATTGTTTGCTAAAATGCAGAATTACTTGCTAAAATGCAGAATTACATGTACCTAAACTGAAAGCATTCTTTGCTACAATACAGAATTACCTGTACCTGTGCTGAAAGCATTGTGTGAACACATACCTGTACTGAAAACATTTGCTACAATGCATAATTGCATGTACCTAGACTGACAACATTGGCTGTTTACATACTGTACTGAAAGCATTGTTTGCTACAATGCATATTATGTTTACCTCTTATGAAGGTATTGACTGCACACAGTCCTGTACTGAAAGTATTGGCTGCACACAAACCAGTACTAAAAGCATTGTTTGCACACATACCTGTACTGAAAGCATTGTTTGCTTCAATGCATATTATATGTACCTGTACTGAAAGCACTGGCTGCACATAAGCCAGTACTGAAAGCATTGTTTGCACACATACTTGTACTGAAAGCATTGTTTGCATAAATACTTGTACTGAAAGGATTGTACCTTTATGAGCACATGTAGATTTAAGGAGGAGATAATTTTTAAGTTGACACTTAATTTGTATGAATGATTATGATACAAAGTGCCGGCATTAGTAAAAAATTATTGAAAAACTAAATAAATAGTTGATAATGTGTTACACATCTCTAGTTGGCCGTTGTCACAGTGTTCAATGTATACAGTTTAAGTTTTCTGTCTTAAATTTGGACATTCTGCATGCATTGTGTTATGTTGATATGTTTTTACTCATTCGATTGCATTGAGGTGACCTATATATCAACAAACAGATTGTAGGTATTTATACCCCCATTTCGAAGAATAGGGGGTATACTGTTTTACCCTTGTCTGTCCGTATGTTCTTCTGTCCATAATGAAACTTCTGTCAAAGTTTTCTAAGCAACTGTAACATGCCGCAGCCCGATATTTTGCATATTGCTTTATCCTATAGTCATATGGTGTAAAGTGATTTTATGCTCCTTGCTCATCTACTTCCTGTTTACTGAATGTTTTTTTAGATTTTTTTGCTGTAGAAGTGCATTACATAAACCAAAGGGCATCTTTATTTTCCATTACAGTTTTCTAAGCAACTATAACTTGCAGCAGCCTGATATTTTTCATCATGCTTTATCCTTAAGTCCCATATGGTGTAAAGTGATTTTATGCACCTTGCTTATCTACTTCCTGTTTAATGAAGTAACTTCCCGTTTTCTTAAAGCAGGGGTATCACTAGTGCAGATTAGCTCACAGATTTACCTTGTTATTAACAAATTATGTTATGCATAAAATTAATGTGAATTTATAATGGATGAAAAGGGAAACATGGAATAAATTTTGAAGTCTTAGTTTTTTGGTCCTAATGATTTCCTTAGCTTTGTAAAAAAATTTAATGTTGAATAGAATACTCTGTGGCCTTTTCAGTATACCAAAATATCTGTGGGATCAACCCTTTATTCCATATATACACATTTTAATGCATGTGCAGCCAGTGTAGATCCAGATCAGCCAGCACATCTGATCAGGATCTGCACTGCTTGTTTTGTTTTTTGGCCATAATAAATCAGAAAGAGAAGAATGCATATCCTGCTCAGATTGCAGAGATGTGACAGCTGATCTGGATCAACACTGTTGGCCTATGCCATAAAGGCATATATATGATGGAATGGGTTTCCTGCATTTGGAAATTGATATTTATACAGTTGATGGACATTTTATTAAAAAAAAAATCTCCTTGATGCATGGACTTCAAGGTTCAGTGAAGTCATGTTTTGCCATCTGGAGTTACATTTTTATTCCAGTTGCATCTGGTGATTGAACCGGAAGTACATGCATCTATACATCCGTCAATACAGTTAACTTTTTTCGGCAAGTTGGATATATCTCAATTTCTACAAAGAGCATTGGCATGAAAGTTTACACACTTACTTAACAGTGTACAGGTCATGACCCTGACAAGTTATGTAACTCTGGCTTCCTTATTTTTTGGGTTATCTGCCCATTTTATACTTAGAAAAATGGGTTAGCCTGTTTCAGCAAGTTGCTTCAAACTTCATACAATGGATGTCCTTATTGAGTAGAGACTCCTATTGATTTTGGGGTCAGTAGGTCCAAGGTCATGGTCACACGGGCCCCGAAGAGTGAAATCCGGTCAATAACTGGAGTACCACTTGACCCAGTGCATTCAAACGAAATAGGGTAATAGCCCTTATTGAGTTGAAGAACCCTATTGATTTTGGGTCAGTAGGTCAAAGGTCAAGGTCACAGGGGCCTGAAGAGTGAAAACCATTTCCACTCAATAAGAGGAGTTCTATTTAACCCAGAGCCTTCAAACTTCATACGATGGATGTCCTTATTGAGTAGAGGACACCTATTGATTTTGGGGTCAGTAGGTCCAAGGTCAAGGTCACAGGGGCCCAATGAGTGCCCATCTAGTTTTCTCTAGGTGTTGAATAGAAATCAACCCTCATATATACCAATTTTCCAAGTTAAGCCATTTGAGCAGAAGTTTGCGGTTCTCTCTCTATTGATTCTTTCATGGATGAAGGAAATCGGTGTGGGAATAACCCTTTTCAATTCTTTAATATCATTGGCTTATTAAACAGCAGCTAATCAAAATAATTGTTTCAAAATCAACTAGGCATAAAGCTTAGACTGGTAGAATTACTCTGATTTAGGGGCATTTCAATTACGGACCAGATATCCCTAAGGCCTGCAAAAACTTCTTCATTAAAAATCCAGAGATTTTGTCTGAATGTGTCAATGATGCCGACAACAACGATAAAGATGATGTTGTTTTTGTTGATTGTTGTTGTTGTTGTTTTAATGTCTTGTTGCTGCTGTTAACTATGACTGTGACTAAACAAAGAGAATGAAAATGACGATTTTTCTCATATTATTATTAATAATTATATAAATGTATTTACCGATTTGTTAGATATGGTTAAAGAAATTGTTTATAAATGACTTTTGTCTATTTTATCATTCATTTTTAACTTTCTGTTAAACCTGTTAAGACCTGTTTTTGACAATATTAGAATGAACATGCAATTAAAATAGATGAAGGCAAGTCCTAAATCGAGGCCCTTATTTAGTTTATGACACCCGGATATTGTATAGTTGTGCCAGAGGCACTGCGGCACACCGACCATGTCCTGGTTATCTCGTAATAAACAGGAAATAACTGCAGTAGAATAACTATTACGTTCATTGCACAACTTTAACTTAGGTTTAGTTAATCTATATTTTTTGCAATGTCATAGAAATCTGAAGATTTTGACTATAAATTTGGAGATCTGGAGAAGTAACTTAAAATCCTGAGATTTTGGATAAAGTCTGGAGATTTGGCAGGCCTGCCGTATAAATACAGAGAAACCCATGTTGTTGCCCATAATTCTTGAAGAAATTGCACTAGTTTACGAGATTTAACGTTTCTGTTATTTTAATTATTATTTTTACTTTCAAATTGGTTGTGTATTTATTTTTTCTTCAGTTTTCAGTTTATAATGCAAAACCATAGTAAAAACTGTTAGATTTACATTTTTACATGTGTAAACATGTCTATTTAAACTGTTATTTCAAAATGTTTCGGCCATTGCCATTCTTCAATTTAATATCACACAAGTCTACATTCTCTGTCTTTCACAAGACATATTACATTAGATTATATTGTAAAACATTCGATTTTAGTATACTTTTTAACTTTCCACCTGATCTGTTGGTGTTCGCTTGTGTTCAGTACAATAAAGTATTTTGGCAACAAAAAAAAAAATTCATTCTCCATGCAAATATTTAACCCTTACCTCCATTATAAGAAACAACTTTATTGCCAGGGCAAACAGTTTAGATCCAGATCAGCCGGCACATCCGTGCCGTCTGATCAGGATCCAAACTGTTTGCTTTTTTACTTGTTTGGATATTTCTGACCAGAATTCAACCAGTGCAGATCCAGATCAGACAGCATGGATGTGCCAGCTGATCTGGATCTACACAGGGTCACACATGCGTAAAAATGCATATATATGGAGGAAGGGGTTAAATTTGTTAACATATATATATATACATTGTTAACATATTTGTCACCCACTTTAATTCAATATGCCAAACAAGCCATCTTTTTTAACCCTTACCTCCATAAATACACCCTTATTGCTAGGGTGAACAGTTTAGATCCAGATCAGCCGGCACATACGTGCCATCTGAACAGGATCTAAACTGTTCGCTTTTTGATTCATTAGGTTATTTCTGGCCAAAATGCAACCAGTGCAGATCCTGATCAGACAGCCGGCTGAGCTGGATCTACACTGGTCGTACATGCGCAAAAATGCATATATAACAAGGAAAGGGTTAAAAGCTATACAGTGATGTCAACACTTTTCCACTAGAATAATAATTTTGTGATATCATTCTGCAAAAAGTCTGAAATATGGCTGATGTTATTATACTGTTCAGTTAACACTGAATTTTCACTTAGTAATCTGTGATGTCATTCTTGAAACTAAACTGGGCTGAAAGTTATAAAACTGAGATTAGAAACTAGTCTTTAATCTCAAGCATCTGATTGGCTGAAATGGCAACTTGTCACCATTCCAGCTAATCAGATGCTTGAGATTTGAGACTGGTTTCCATGCTCAGTTTTATAACCTTGGGACCTGAAACTTTGCTGTAGTCCAAATGGCAATAACTTGATGTTATTAGAAAACTAATGGAATAAATTAATGTAGCCTTGTATAAAATAGTTTTGGATAGCTAACAATCATGTGCATCTCATAAATGCCCACCCACCATACTTGCCGGGGCATTTATAAGAATAAATTTTGTAAATATTGCATTTTTAGCTTGACTATTCGAAGAATATGTCGAGCTATTGTACTCACTTGGGCATCGGCGTGGCCGTCGCCGTCGGCGTCCCGCTTTGGTTAAAGTTTACGTGCAACCTACCTATATCTTAAAAACTACTATAGCTACAGCTTTTAAACTTGGCACCCTTGTTCGTCATCATGTCCCGAGTGTGTATGCCAAGAACCATAACTCTAACTTTCATTTTGATCAAATTATGGCCCTTTTTTGACTTAGAATTTCAGGTTAAAGTTTGCGTGCAAGCTACTGTACAAACTCATAACTTCAATACTACTTATACTACAGCTTTAAAACTTGGCACACTTGTTTATCATCATGTCCCGAGTGTGTATACCAAGAACCATAACTCTGACTTTCATTTTGTTCAAATTATGGCCCTTTTTCGACTTAGAATTTCAGGTTAAAGTTTGCGTGCAAGCTACTATACAAACTAATAACTTCAATACTACTTATACTACAGCTTTGAAACTTTCAACACTTGTTCATCATCATATCCCAAGTGTGTATGCCAAGAACCATAACTCTAACTCTCATTTTTATCAAATTATGCCCCTTTTTCGACTTAGAATTTCAGGTTAAAGTTTGCGTGCAAGCTACTGTACAAATCCATAACTTCCATACTACTTATACTACAGCTTTGAAACTTTCAACACTTGTTCATCATCATATTTCAAGTTTGTATGCCAAGAACCATAACTCTAACTTCCATTTTGTTCAAATTATGGCCCTTTTTCGACTTAGAATTTCAGGTTAAAGTTTGCGTGCAAGCTAGTTACTTTCATACTTCTTGTACTATAGCTTTGAAACTTAAGACACTTTTTTACCATCATGACCCTGACTATTTATACCAAGAACCATAACTCTTTCTTTCATTTTTAATCAAATTATGGCCCTTTTTCAACTTAGAATTTCAGGTTAAAGTTTGCGTGCAAGCTAGTTACTTTCATACTTCTTGTACTATAGCTTTGAGACTTAAGACACTTGTTTACCATCATGACCCTGACTATGTATGCCAAGAACCATAACTCTTTCTTTCATTTTTAATCAAATTACGGCCCTTTTTTGACTTAGAATTTCAGGTTAAAGATTGCGTGCAAGCTAGTTACTTTCATACTTCTTGTACTATAGCTTTGAAACTTATTCACTATCATGACCCTGACTATGTATGCCAAGAACCATAACTCTTTGATTTTTTTCAAATTACTGCCCTTTTTAGACTTAAATATTAAGGTTTAAAACTTTGTATACCTTTATTTTATCTTACATCAGGTTTATTTTCAAAGGCCCATAACTCATCCTTGCTTTTTTTATATTTGATTTTTGCCCCTTTTCACTTGAAATTAGAATTAAGACTTGTAAATAATTGTTAAAGTTTCAATGTTAGTGTTTTTCATATGTACAGCTATATAAAAGGTTTAAAACAGATGTCCTTAACATACTTTGGTTGAAAGTGTTGAGTAATTGTGGGGTGGGTGGGTGCATAGACTACACTACACTACACTACACTACACTACACCTACACCTACACCTACACCTACACCACACCACACCACACCACACCACACCACACCACACCACACCACACCACACCATACCATACCACTGTACTGTACCCCCACCACCCACCACCACCTCCACATACCACCACCACCAACAACAACAACTACAACAACACCAACACAAACAACAACAACAACACCACCAACAACAACAACACCAACAACAACACCACCACCACCAACAACACCACCACCACTAACAACAACAACACCACCACCAACAACAACACCATCACCACCACCAACAACACCACCACCACCAACAACACCACCACCATTAACAACACCAACACCACCACCAACAACTACAGCACCACCATTAACAACAACAACACCAACACCACCAACACCACCACCAACAACAACACCAACACCACCACCAACAACAACACCAACAACAATATCAATACCACCACCAACAACAACAACACAAACAACAACACCACCAACAACAACAACAACACCACCACTAACAACAACAACACCATCACCACCACCAACAACACCACCACCAACAACAACACCACCTCCAACAACAACAACACCACCACCAACAACACCAACACCACCACCACCAACATCAACAACACCACCAACAACAACACCAACACAAACAACTACACCACCACCACCAACAACAACAACACCATCAACAACAACACCACCACCAACACCACCACCAACACCACCAACAACAACACCACCACCACCAACAACAACATCATCACCACCACCAACAAACCACCAACAACACCACTACCAACAACAACACCACCACCAACACCACCACCAACAACAACACCAACAACAACATCAACACCACCAACACTAGCACCGACAACAACACCACCACCACCAGCAACACCAACACCACCACCAACAACAACACCAACAACATCAACACCACCACCAACAACAACATCAACACCACCACCAACAGCAATAACAACCAACACCACCACCACCAGCAACAACACTACCACCACCACCACCAACAACACCAACAATGCCAACACCAACAACACCACCACCAACAACAACAACAGCAACAACACCACCACCACCAACAACAACACCACCACCAACAACAGCAACCAGCATACCATACTGTACTTCACCACGCCACACAACTATAGGTGGGCAAAGATAGTGGGTTGATGGGTGTGGGATCAGGGGTTTATGGGCTGGGTTGTGTAAACCCTAAAAAAAAATCTACAAGAATAAATTAAGTGTTATTTATTGATTTATGGATTAAGAAACTTTTGTTCATGTGTGTTTGTTGGGGGTGTCATAAACTCCTGAATCACTCCCCAGTTTAAATGAAGCCCAGTTACAATGTGCTTAATAATTCTGACTTTTCGAATAGTCGAGCGTGCAGTCGTTTCCGACTGGCTCTTGTTCTTCTTGAATAATCTGTACTTTATAACCTAATGTTACTTTACTTTATTTTTATGTTATATTTCTTTCATGCTCGGGTTTTGGCACCAAAACCATAATATTTCCATTATTTAGAATCATTTTAATTTGTATCATTATAAACTTGGCAACTTTTGGCATGTGTGTTTCCTAAACACATCTTCTTGTTTCCTTTCAGAGTCTCCAAAACCAAATAAAGTGACAGTAATCCTTGTCCGCAAAAGTTCTAAAGGTATTTAATTTTGTTTTTGCTCTTTTTTAATAGAAAGCGAGTAGCTTTATTTAGCTCTTGTTTATTTTTTGTGCATACATTTCTTGTGGGCTAAATGATATTTCTGTCTTGCCTTTTAACACTAAGGACCAAACCAAGGTGTAGAAAAACATTTACTGAATCATCAGTGCCCTAGGTTATAAACCTGAGCATTGAAACCAGTCTCAGATCTCAAGCATCTGATTGGCTGAAATGGCAACCAGTCGCCATTTCAGCCAATCAGATGCTTGAGAGTCGCCATTTCAGCCAATCAGATGCTTGAGATTTGAGACTGGTTTCAATGCTCAGTTTTATAACCTTCAGACCAGGTTTCTTAGACTTTGCTGGACATTTTGCTAATTTTCGCTCAGATTAATAGAATAGCTCCAATGTTCACATTTGATGCTTGAAGATGCACAAGGCTTTAACAGACATTGCTCACATATGAGTGTGTATAGTGTTTTGGTTGACATTTTTATCTACAGGGTGAACGGAATGTTGTTAGTTATTATTGTATTCACAAGGTGCATCAATAATTACATCACAGGACAGAGCACTTTTCACATCACATCACTTCTGTGATTGCTGGTCTGAAGGTTATAAAGCTGAGATTGGAAACCAGTCTCAAATCTCTCCATTTCAGCCAATCAGATACTTGAGATTTGAGAGTGGTTTCAATACTCAGTTTTATAACCTTGGGCACTGCTTTTGTCAGTGTCAAACGATAGATCCCTAGTTTGTGAGTTATGGAATGCTTCACACATGATTTCTTTTTCTTTCCCTACATTGAACAGCCAGCACTCTTCTTCAGCTGGTCCACATAAGATTGCTATTAAGTGTTGAGCACTGTTGCATAGGGTTTTCAGCTTGGCTGAAATGCTCAAGGCAGCGAGTGTGTTCGAGGTCACGTGATCGAGGTAAAATCATGCCAAATGAGGAAAATGTCTTATACTACTTGATTTTTAACAACCAATGCTGTCAAAAACTTGATCTGAACATTCATTGGCCAAAGGACATTTTTATACCGTTTAGTCTGGTCACAATACTTCGCAAGCATCACCGATTGTGCTCTGGTAGTCTCTTGACACACTCATCTGTATAGTATAACTTTTAAATTTTTCACACAGTTTAATATAAGTTCAGTCCCAGTGCAGTTGCTCATGGTGAGAAGGATAGCGCAGGGTTTTTGTCTTGTTATTTGCTTGAGATGGGGTTGCTTTTGGTTTGATTACTCGCTGGAGTCAAAATTCCTGCAGAGTAGTCACACCACATAGTAAATGTTAAAAATCTCGGAGTTCAGTCTCAATTTTCTCCATTCAGTTTTCGTCATTGGATTCATGAATGCCCAGAGTAACTAAATTTCACTTGCAACTACAGTTCCAACACAAAAATTAATTGCTTATATTCTGATAGTTAAATGAGCTCCTCAAAAAGAACATGAGTGACAAAGTTTATACTATGCATCAATGCCATCTACTTAGTATATGTTTTATCAATAATCCTGTATAAGCTGTAGAGTCAATTATAAAGTTAAGTTTCTCTTGTGGCATTTTTTTTAATTTATCAAGAAAAGTTATTTATGTTATGCTTTTCAGTGAATTATAGAATTTTCCCGGTGAAATAAAAGTGGTATTTCACTGTTTTCAAACAGTGGAATATCATTTTTATTTTCACTGATTTTTTCACATTGGTACCCAAACACATATAACATACCAAATGAGAACGTTAAGAAAACGGGCTAAAGTTTGTTTATTACATGTGTTACTATAAATAGTAACAAATAATGACCAAAATGCCCGGGTACTTTACATGATAAAGGGCTGGCCGAAAACCTGATATCGCGGGCCGAAAACTTGATATCGTGGGCAGAAATCCCGTATCACGAATTATGGCACGTGGTAACCATTGATACAGCATTTAACTTTTAAAATTCAAGATGGCGACGATTGGATCGATCGAGTCCATTTAAATCATTTTGAGCTAGATGCAAGAAGTAGCATATTTAAAAAATAACATGCATACTAACATGAGACCTATTCTAAGAGCGATAAAATGACAAGAGAAACATGGAGAAATTGTACATACCTGGGGACAACCAAGAAAAGCACTGAATGCATATTTCCAGAATCATGTTCCTTCATATTTTCCTTAGGATTTATTATTCTATGAAGCCTAGATAGGCCTATCTACCTATTTGTTGTAATTGAAGCTCACAGCAGCGTTATGAGAATGAAACACTCACAAATAAAAGCATTTACATACCCATAACCCTGTAAAACACTCCAGAATTCAAATTTTCACAATCACATATCTTGCACAATGTCATGAATTGTTCGAAGACATTTTCACTTAAAACAAAACAAAACTAAAAAAAACAACTGACAGCTTGCTCTGTTACATTTTCAAAATGTAAACAATCTTTAATTACGTCACAAAACATTAATGACGTAATAGTGAAATCATTTATCGTGGCGTAGTTAATTAAGTAATAGACGAGTGCACAGTAATTTTATGAATAACAGAGCACGAAAATGGCAGGCATCGATATCAGCCCGGCACATGTAATAAAATGGTTATAAACCGGTGTTCAAGGGCCGGGAGGTGATATCGGCCCAGCAGAGCAACATAGGCCCTCGAGCTAAAGCTCTCGGGCCAATATTGCTCTTCCGGGCCGATATCATCTCCCGGCCCTTGAACATAGGTTAATAACCTCTTAATATTTGACGTCATGACGTCACGTCATAAGCAAGCGGTTTTGGCGCCAATTCTTGCAATTTTTCTGTCAAATTCACGCAAATTTTGCCCTAAAAGCATAAAATAAAACGAAAATTTGTTTTTACCAGTGAAAGATAGAAATAAATTTCATTCGTGAACTCAGGAATTATGTATTTCCACTTGTGGCTTTGCCACTCGTGAAAATACAAATTCCGGAGCTCACTGTGAAATATATTTCTATCCTACACTGGTAAAAACAAATATCCTCTATGTCTCTTATTGTACAGTTTTTATTCTGACAATTAGGTACCTACACAAGTGTTCAAGTGAACAACCATCTAGTTGTACTAGATTTTGTCACAAAACTTACCATTGGCTGTAACTTTGCCTTTTAATAACCCTGTCCTCCATATTTACTCATTTATAGCATGGGCTAACAGTGTAGATCCAGATAAGCCAGCACATAAAAAAAATTTATGCCATCTGATCAGGATCTGAACTGTTTGCTCTTTTATTTATTAGGTTATTTCTGACCAAAAAAACAGAGTAGATCCAGATCATAAGTCACAGATGTGCCAGCTGATCTGGAACTACACTGGTCTCCCATGTGATAAAGAATAAGGGTTAAAGGAGGCATAACTTGGCCCAAGATCATACAACTAAATCAGAACAGCCAGTCTCAGTTTTATTATTTTGGGCCCTTGTTAGCATGATGTATGACAGATGTTGTTGGAGCTTGTATGGTTGACATTTTTTTATGCTCCCCCCGAAATTCGGGGGAGCATATAGTTGTCGCTTTGTCCGTCCGTCCGTCCCGTTCGTCCGTCCGTTCGTCCGTCCGTTCGTCCGTCCGTCCGTCATAATATTGTCCGGACAATTACACAAAAACTATGAGAGGTATCAAGACTAAACTTCATAGGTAGTTAGATCTCGTTGAGGAGCAGTGCAGTGCACAAGAACTATAACTCTTGCTTTATTCGTTTTTGAGTTATTGCCCTTTGAAATTTCTCATACTTACTTTTTGTCCGGGGCATATCTCCCAAAGTCTAAGAGTTATGAAGTTGAAACTTCATAAGTAGATAGATCTCAATGAGGAGCAGTGCAGTGCACAAGAACCATAACTCTTGCTTTATTCATTTTTGAGTTATTGCCCTTTGAAATTTCTCATACTTACTTTTTGTCTGGGGCATATCTCACAAAGTATAAGAGTTATGAAGTTGAAACTTCATAAGTAGATAGATCTCAATGAGGAGCAGTGCAGTGCACAAGAACCATAACTCTTGCTTTATTCATTTTTGAGTTATTGCCCTTTGAAATTTCTCATACTTACTTTTTGTCCGGGGCATATTTCACAAAGTATAAGAGTTATGAAGTTGAAACTTCATAAGTAGATAGATCTCAATGAGGAGCAGTGCAGTGCATAAGAACCATAACTCTTGCTTTATTCATTTTTGAGTTATTGCCCTTTTAAATTTCTCATACTTACTTTTTGTCTGGGGCATATCTCACAAAGTATAAGAGTTATGAAGTTGAACCTTCATAACTAGATAGATCTCAGGGAGGAGCAGTGCAGTGCACAAGAACCATAACTCTTGCTTTATTCATTTTTGAGTTATTGCCCTTTGAAATTTTTCATACTTCCTTTTTGTCCGGGGCATATCTCACAAAGTATAAGAGTTATGAAGTTGAAACTTCATAAGTAGATAGATCTCAATGATGAGCAGTGCAGTGCATAAGAACCATAACTCTTGCTTTTATTGATTTTTGATTTATTGCCCTTTGAAATTTCTCTTACTCATTTTTTGTCCAGGGCATATCACACAAAGTATAAGAGTTATGAACTTGAAACTTCATAAGTAGAATGAATTCGTTGAGGAGCAGTGCAGCACACAAGAACCATAACTCTTGCTTTATTCATTATAGAGTTAATGCCCTTTGAAATTTACCATACTTACTTTTTGTCCGGGGCATATCTCACAAAGTATAAGAGTTAGGAAGTTGAAACTTCATAAGTAGATAGATCTCAATGAGGAGCAGTGCAGTGCACAAGAACCATAAATCTTGCTTTATTGATTTTTTATTTATTTCCCTTTGAAATTTCTCTTACTTAGTTTTATCTGGTGCATATCTCACAAAGTATAAAAGTTTCTGAACTTGAAACTTCATAAGTAGAATGATCTCAATGCGGAGCAGTGCAATGCACAAGAACCATAACTCTTGCTTTATTCATTTTTGAGTTAGTGCCCTTTGAAATTTCTCATTTTTTTTTGTCTTATTTTTGTACAATATTGTAAAATGCTTTCTGTTTGAATCGTAAAGGAAACTTTCAAATACAATATCTTTCTTACAAATTCTTCCTGTTCTAACAAAAAAGTATTTGTGACAAAGCGGCGTTGGGGAGCATAACCCGTCTCTGACGGCTCTTGTTTTAAATTTTCAGCACCTGAACCCAATTCAGATGTAGATGTTTGCTCAGGACTAAAACAAAAAGTTATGGAGCCAAAAAAACTGAGAGTTATTGCGCCAAAAAACACGAAAGTTATTGAGCAAAAATATCAGAATGTTTTGGATAAAAAAAATGTTATAAAACTGGAGGATATCAAGCAAAAACAGGGGGATATGGTGCGAAAACAGAAACGTAAGAAACAACCAATAACCCCGAGCCGGCAGGATAAGGGTTTCCCCTTAAATCAAGCAGCTTCTTTGTCAAGTAGGTATTTTGATGGAAGGATTTTGGCAGAATTGGAGGCTCTGCTAGGAAATAGGCAGAAAACTGTCAAAACTTATCAAATTGAATCCTTTATTTTATCACATGTGCAAACACTGTAGATCCAGATCAGCTGGCACATCCTGCACTGTTCACTTTTTGGTCTTGATCTACACTGGTGGCACACATGCTTATCCTTTCCTCCATATATACGCATTTTTATGCATGCCCGACCAGTGTAGATCCAGATCAGCCGGCACATCCATGCCATCTGATCAGGATCTGCACTGGTCAGAAATAACCTAATGAATCAAAAAGCAAACAGTTTAGATCCTGATCAGACGGCATGAATGTGCCCACTGATTTGAATCTAAACTGTTCACCCATGCTATAAAGATGTATCTATGGAGGAAAGGGTTAAATTGATCTTTCCATCCAGTTGTGTTGTTGTATCACAAAAACTTGATCCTTTGGTAATCCAAGAATTACTCAAAAGCTTTTTGTGAAACTTGGTATTCAATGTGTGAGAATTATGTACAAACTTTTATTTTCACCATAGATCTATAGAATATAAATTGAACTAGATGGGTGTTCAGTTGAACCCTTGTGTCGCCCTCTGGTGCTATGTCGGAATAAAAATGCAAGTACAAAAAGGGGCTGTTTAAGACAGGTTGTTGCTATTCGCAGGTGGCTGCTAAGGCAGGTTTCACACAAACAAGTTATTGATATGGGGTTTTAACTGATAGCCTAGGGGACTTGTGTATTGTGTGCAATACTCATAACAGTTCCAACAGTAACATACAGAAATTTGGTCACACAGCATACTGTAGCACCATTCTTATCTACATAATTTATTAGCATAAAAAAAACTATAAATTATAAGAAGTGGAACTTGCAAGCTTAGATAATATAGTGACAATATGTGTTTACTGAGTTATGGCCCTTTAGTTGCATAATATATGATATAGTATATTAGTTTTTCCTCTTTTCCCAACAACACTCTGGGGATCATCCATCAGTTCCACCAATATCTTGTTGTTTTTTTTCTATTTTTAAACACTTTACTCCATATATATGAGTTTTAACATGTATGTGACCAGTGTAGTGGATCTGCACTGGTCGCATCTTGGTCAGAAATAACCTTATGAATCTAAAGGTGAACAGTTTAGATCCTGATTAGATGGCTTTAATGAGTCAGCTGTTCTGGATATCCACTGTTTTCACATGCAGTTAAGATGTTAATAGATAGTTTGCACAATCAACAGTATTTTACTATTTTCAATATCCATTGTGAAATATTGTCAGCCTGTGTGATGACACCTACATGCCACTTAATAAGTAACGGTCACACAATTCCTTTGTTGCTAACTATAGTGTATAGACAAGACATTATAATTATATCCAAATATTTTTTTTTCTAATCAAATTTGGAACTTAATTTTTAATTTGACAAGAGTTTATTCATACACTCATTAGATGAGCACAAGTAGATGATGAGGAAAAGGTAATTTTTAAGTTTACCCAGTATAATAATATGAATGATGCATAGTGGCCCGTAACTGAACATGTATTGAGCAATCTTATTTATGTTTGGCATGAATGTTTACCTCAATGAGATGTAGTCTGATGCACAAACCACAGGTTCCCATCTCAACGGTCAAGGACACAGTGGCAAAAGGTCATGTGAATGGTTGTCTGGCCATAACTTTAACATACATCATGCAATCACTGTTTATATTTGGCATGAATGTTAACCTCAATTAGACAGAGTGTTGCTACAAACCCCAGGTTCCCATCTCAGAGGTCAAGGTCACAGTTAGGGGTCAAAGGTCATGCAAAAGTAGGCTTGCCAGCAGGTATCTAGTTTAAATGTTGAATACTACAGTCTGTGGCCATTTTAGTTTCCCATATTTGGATAAAAAGTACAGTATTTATAATACTTTATTTATACAGTTGATAGAATTGTAGTAAAAGAAAACTACTTTATGCATGGATTTTCAAGTTTTAGTCAAGTCATGTTTTGCCATCTAAAGTTACATATCATTCTTTCAGATACACCAGAAACAGTGAAAGAAATTCCAGCCAGCAAACATTCTTCACGTATAGGTATTTAGTGTTTGTTTATAGTGACTAGCTTTATTTAGCCCTTGTTTATGCAGGTTATTACAAGTAACTGCCAGAAATGAGAGGGGTAAGAACATAATTTATAGCAAAAATGCTACAGAAATGCTATCGCTTGCAAATATTGTCCACCAGTTAATAACAAAGATCAGTGGGATAAATACAATGAGAATTTCTAGCTTGCAAGCATTGTCAAACAGGAGATCTGTGAGTTAACCCTTTCCTCTATAAATACACCTTTATTGCGAGGGTGAACAGTTTAGATCCAGATCAGCCGGCACATCCGTTCGCCTTTTGATTCCTTAGGTTATTATCCCCCGCCGATGAAATCGGGAGGGGGATATTGTTTTGGCGCTTTCCGTCTGTCACGTCGTCACGGTGTCCGTCCGAATTTCGTTTCCGGGCTATTTCTCTGCAACCACTGGATGGATTTCAACGAAACTCTGTGGGAAGTATCAGTACCAAGAGGAGATGTGCATATCGTCGTCTTGTTCCGGTCAGACGATTTAACACAGAGTTATGGCCCTTTGATAACTTATGCATTATGTATAAAGGGCAGTATTTGTTTCCGGGCTATTTCTCTGCAACCACTGGATGGATTTCAACGAAACTCTGTAGGAAGTATCAGTACCAAGAGGAGATGCGCATATCGTTGTCTTGTTTCGGTCAGACCATTTAACACAGAGTTATGGCCCTTTGATAACTTATGCATTATGTATATAGGGCAGTATTCGTTTCCACGTTATTTCTCTGCAACTACTGAATGGATTTCAATGAAACTTGCTGCAAACTATCTATACCAAGAGGAGATGCGCATATAGTTGTCTTGTTTCGGTCAGACCATTTAACACAGAGTTATGGCCCTTTGATAACTTATGCATTATGTATATAGGGCAGTATTCGTTTCCGAGCTATTTCTCTGCAACCACTGGATGGATTTCAACGAATCTTTCTGAGAACCATCAATACCAAGAGGAGATGCGCATATCGTTGTCTTGTTCCAGTCAGACCATTTAACACAGAGTTATTGCCGTTTGATAACTTATGCATTATGCATATAGAGCAGTGTTCGTTTCCGCGCTATTTCTCTGCAACTACTGAATGGATTTCAATGAAACTTGCTGAAAACCATCTATACAAAGAGGAGTTGCGCATATCTTTCTTTTGTTTCGGTCAGACCATTTAACACAGAGTTATTGCCCTTCATTAACTTATGCATTATGCATATAGAGCAGTACTTGTTCCGCGCTATTTCTCTGTAACTAGCGGATGGGTTTCAATGAAACTTGCTGAAAACCATCTATACCAAGAGGAGATGCGCATATCATTGTCTTGTTTCGGTCAGATCATTTAACACAGAGTTATTGCCCTTTGATTACTTATGCATTATGCATATAGAGCAGTATTCGTTTCCGCGCTATTTCTCTGTAACTAGCGGATGGGTTTCAATGAATCTTTCTGAGAACCATTAATACCAAGAGGAGATGCGCATATTGTCGTTTTGTTCCAGTCAGACTGTTGAACACAGAGTTATGGCCCTTTGATAACTTATGCATTATGCATATATAGCAGTATTCATTTCCATGCTATTGCTCTGCAACTACTGAATGGATTTCAATGAAACTTTCTGGAAAACATTAATACCAAGACGAGATGCGCATGTCATGGTCTTGTTCCAGTCAGACTGTTTAACACAGAGTTATTGCCCTTTGATAACTTATGCATTATGCATATATAGCAGTATTTATATCCGCGCTATTTCTCTCCAACTTTTGGATGGATTTCAATGAAACTTTCTTGAAACCATCTATACCAAGAGGAAATGTGCATATCATCCTGTTGTTCCTGTCAGACTATTTAACACAGTTATGGCCCTTTGATAACTTATGCATTATGCATATTATAGAACAGTATTCTTTTCCTCTATTTCTCTGCAACTACTGGATGGATTTCAATTAATCTTTCTGAGAACCATCAATACCAAGAAGAGATGTGTATATTGTTGTCTTGTTCCAGTCAGACTGTTTAACACAGAGTTATTGCCCTTTGATGACTTATGCATAATAGAGCAGTATTTGTTTCCGCTCTATTTCTTTTCAACTTCTCGATGGATTGAAATGAAACTTTTAGGGAAACATCAATACTGAGACGAGATGCCCATTTTGTCATCTTGTTCCGGTCAGACTGTTTAACACAGAGTTATTGCCCTTTGATAACTTATACCTTATGCAAATAGAGCAGAATTTGTTTCCACACTTCTCTGCAACTACTGGATGGATTTTAATGAAACTTTCTGGGAACCATCAATACCAAGAGGAGACACACATATTGTCATCTTGATTCAGTCAGATCCTTTAACACAGAGTTATAGCCTTTTGATAAGTTATGCATTTTGCTTGTAGAGCAGTATTTGTTTCCTTGCTATTTCTCAGCAGGAATCTATGGAAACCATCAATACCAAGACAAGATGCCCATATTGTTGTCCTGTTCTGGTCTGACCGTTTAACACAGAGTTATGGCCCTTTGATAAGTTATGCACTATGCATATAGAGTAGTATTCATTTATATGCTACTTCTATGCAACTTCTGCATAGATTTCTTTTAAATACAGCACTATATTTTTACTACTGCATTCTTCATTTCAACAACTTGAAGACTTTTTGTCTCATTTTTATATTCTGGTGAGCTGCCCAACCCTTTTCACCATCTGAAGTTTTTTTTCCACCTTTTTTGCCATCCATAATAAATATCTAAATAAAGCCCTATGACTTCAGCTGTTGTGTTAGTAATAACCAGTACTTGGCGGGGGATATAAATTCAACGAATTTGCTTGTTTCTGACCAAATTGCGACCAGTGCAGATCCTGATCAGACAGCACAGATGTGCCGGCTGATCTGGAACTACACTGTTAGCACACGCAATAAAGATGTGTCTATGGAGGAAAAGGTTAAGTGAAGTAGGGTAAGTAAAGTAAAGAAACTTCTAGCTAGCAACTACTGTATTGTCCTTCAGTAAATACGTTAGATGAATGTGGTAAACACAATAAAAATTTCTACATGGCAAATACTGACCATCAGGAAATCCCAGAGATTAATGGGTTAAGGAAAAGAAAGAAAAAAGTGAAATATTTGTATCAGGAATAGCCACACTCAGAAAACACAGCCTCCTCATTCCGCCAAAATGCAAAGAAGGTAAAAAAACATAGGTTTGTAAAATGATCAAATTTAAATAAGACACCACAGACAATTAATGAAAATGAGAACCTTACAGGTTATTTCCTTGAAACAGTTTAAACCTGGTTCTAGTGTGTTTCAAAGATATACAGGTTTTCTTCATGAAAGTGAAATAATTTTGAAAATCAGACCATAAATAACTAAACTATGGCTGTTTGAAGTTGCTAAATTTAACGCTTTTGGAGGCAGCCATTTTGAATGATCAGCAATTTATGTTGTACTAAGGTTAACATAATTAGAAGAAGAATTTTAGCCAGAGGTTCATAGTGAACTTGTTTCTTGTCCATCCGGCTTCTGTATGTCAACAATTTTCTTCATATAACATCTCCTTTGATGCCATTGGATAGATTTTTGCAAAATTTAGCCTGAAGAATCCTGACGTTAGCCACTTAAAAGTTGTTCAAGCCAAAAGGCTTAGGTGAGCTAACAAGAGCACAAAAGGGTTTATTCTACTATTGATCATTTCAAAACAGTTCATGTGACAACTGTGATCAAGATCATAAAATGAGGTTCGGAGATCAGTCTCAAATCTCCAGCATCTTATTGGCTGAAATGTCGACCAGTTGCAATTTCAGCCTATCAGATGCTTGAGCTTAAAGACTGGTCTCCAATCTTCATTTTTTATGATCTTGGGCATTATTCATGTATGGTATATGTCATAAGATTGTTCATTTCAATTTTCTTTTATACAGTTAACGTTAAGAAGCGGAATGGAGACCGACAACAACAGCTGGTCAAAAGCAGTTTTATGTGTGATGATTGTGAAACGTTTTATGGGACTGAATTAAAATTAATAAATCACTTGAGACGCTGTCACAAAGCATCGCTGCCAGAACTACTGAAATGCCGAAGAAAGGATATAAATTGTAAGAAGAATTCTAATTAATTTAGGAGTATTTCACGCAGTTTTCAGAGTTGTCAGATTCATTAGAACATGTGGGTGAAATTATTTACATCATTTAATTTCATGCGGACAAATTTTCTCGAAATATTGTGTGGTCATTAATGCCATGCGGTTGTATTTTTCAATTGACCCTTTCCTCCATAAATACACCTTGATTAAGTGAACAAAGAGTTTAGATCTAGATCAGGCTGCACATCAGTGCCATCTGATCAGGATCTGTACTGGTCTCATTTTGGTCAGAAATAACCTAAAGAGCGAACAGTTTAGATCCTGATTAGACGGCACGGCTGTGCCGGCTGATCTGGGTCTAAACTGTTCGCCCATGCAATAAACGTGTATTTATGGAGGAAAGGGTTAAGAGGTATTAATAAAAATGAGGTGTACATTCTCTGGGGTTAAACCCTACCACAAAATATGCAAAATTTAAAACCACAGAAAATATTATTATTGCATATTAAAGGCAGTCGCAACAGTTTCATAAAAAATTTCCTAATAATAGATTTCATTCGAACTTTGTGTATGTCAAGAACATGATGTTATGCAATAAAAACCCAAATAAAAATGGGACCTTTAAAGGCTTACCGGGGTAACTTGTTTTTTTTATTAGATACCAAAGAAGTCACATTTTAAACAATTTTTACGATTTTCATAGACTTCTTTGTCGGCATGAAATCACAAATTTTATGAAAATAATAGATAAAAAAGCATACTACTAATGTTCAATGTCATTTTTTTTCTTTTATCTGACGCTGAAATGAGAGAATCTGCTTACAGTTAGTACGAAATACAAAAGGTCAAAATTCCTGTATTTTATATTGAATATTAACTTGCACACCTATTTTTTTGTTTGAACATAATAAAGCACTAAGCATTTTAAGTTCTATGCAACTTCTGCAGTTAAAGACTTTATCTGTAAGCTTGAGAGGCAGTAAGCACATTGATAAAATGTTTCATACAGTGTATGACAAGGCAAGTTCGTGTTAACAATAAGTATACATTTTTAATTGATTTGACAAGTGACCAAGTTCAACAATTCTTTGTTCTTTCAAAAATCTTCAGGGACATAATTAACATCAGACCCTACATCGGGGACAGCACTATCTATCACAATTTCTCCCACTTTCGGTTCATAACCCTGAAACTTGTATCATTTTTGTCGGACGAAATATTCGACTGCCAGTTTTTCAAACTCGCAGATGACAGAAGTCCTTTTACACAAGCCATTTTCTATATAAACCTACCCTTTTTTGCCCAAATAATTCATTTATTATTGCAAAAAGAGCAAAGTATCTTCAATGAATGTTTTACTTGATCCGCGCGTAAAAAGATTTTCGTTGTGAGAATTACGCATTTAGTATAAAACCCAGATTGGACCGTGAACTGTGTTTTAATAATTGCATTTGTGGTACAGTAGTTTAATACTTGTTTTAAAAAACTGTAGCGACCGCCTTTAATTATTAGTTTTTGCATTGAAAATTGCATACAAAGGATAGAAAGTGAACACAGGTTCCATAACTTTTTGACTAGTCAGTTTGTTTGTTTTTTCATTTATTTTGAATATACAAGTATAAATATTGAACAATAATTTTATCTAGTTAAAGAGATATCTAAAAACCATCAGGGTGTACAGTTAACCCTTTCCTCCATATATACGCATTTTTAGGCGTGTGCGACCAGTGTAGATCCAGATCAGGACCTGCACTGGTCGCTTTTTGGCCAGAAATAACCTAATAAATCAAATAGTGAACAGTGCTGATCCTGATCAGATGGCACAGATGTGCCAGGTGATTTGGATCTACACTGTTTGCTCATGCCATAAAGGTGTGTGTATAGGGAGAAAAGGGTTAGCATATATCTTTATTTATTCTACTTGCATATAAAATTCAATAGAATGAATAAAGATAAGATTATTTCAATTTTGGTTTCAGAGTTTTTAAGAAAGCATTATTATGTTACTGACAACAATATGTGAGCGTTTTTTGTCTAACAAATGTATTTAATATGAGATATATGTAAAAGTTTGTTTGACCTTGTTATTTCCTGACTGCATAAATAGATGATAAAAAAAATATAGGTACTGATATCTCCCTTCATGATTGCATGTTCTTTTAAAGGATCTGATTTATTGTTGTCAGTATAATATTACTAAATGATGGCATTTAAATTGATGTTTTTTATGCCCCCGAAGGGAGGCATATAGTAATCGCACCGTCCATCCGTCCATCCAAAATGAATCTTGTCCTCCCTTCTTCTCCAAAACCTCTTGATTGATTTCATTGAAACTTCACAGAGTGTTAAAAGTTGTTCAAGCCAAAAGGCTTAGATGAGCTAACAAGAGAACAAAAAGGATTAATTCTACTATTGATAATTTCAAAACGGTTCATGTGACAACTGTGATCAAGATCATAAAATGTGGATTGGAGACCAGTCTCAAATCTCCAGCATCTTATTGGCTGAAATGTCAACCAGTTGCCATTTCAGCCAATCAGATGCTTGAGATTTGAGACTGGTCTCCAATCTTCATTTTTTATGATCTTGGGCATTACCTTGTATGGTATTTGTCATGAGATTGTTCATTTCAATTTTGTTTTATACAGTTAACGTTAAGAAGGGGAAAGGAGACCTACAACAAGAGCTGGTCAAAAGCAGTTTTATGTGTGATGATTGTCAGACGTTTTACAAGACTGAATTAAAATTGATTGATCACTTGAGACGCTGTCACAAAGCATCGCTGCCAGAACTACGGAAATGCAGAAGAAAGGATATAAATTGTAAGAAGCAATCTAAGTAACCCTTTTTTCCATAGACACATCTTTATTGCGAGGGCAAACAATATAAATGGAGGAAAGTGTTAATTTAGGAGTATTTCACCCAATTTTCAGAGTTGTCAGATTCATAGGAATATGTGGGAAATTACATAATTATGCCCCCCTTCGAAGAAGCGGGGGTATATTGCTTTGCACATGTCGGTCGGTCGGTATGTCGGTCGGTATGTCGGTCGGTATGTCGGTCCGTAGACCACATCTTGTCCGATCAATAACTAGACAACGCTTTGTGATACAGTCCTTATATTTGGTGTGGAGGTTGGTCATGACCAGTAGAAGACCCCTATTGATTTTGGGGTCAGTAGGTCAAAGGTCAAGGTCACAGTGGCCTTGACCACAAAAACCTTGTCCGATCAATAACTAGACAACGCTTTGTGATACAGTCCTCATATTTGGTGTGGAGGTTGGTCATGACCAGTAGAAGACCCCTATTGATTTTGGGGTCAGTAGGTCAAAGGTCAAGGTCACAGTGGCCTTGACCACAAAAACCTTGTCCGATCAATAACTAGACAACGCTTTGAGATACAGTCCTCATATTTGGTGTGGAGGTTGGTCATGACCAGTAGAAGACCCCTATTGATTTTGGGGTCAGTAGGTCAAAGGTCAAGGTCACAGTGGCCTTGACCACAAAAACCTTGTCCGATCAATAACTAGACAACGCTTTGTGATACAGTCCTCATATTTGGTGTGGAGGTTGGTCATGACCAGTAGAAGACCCCTATTGATTTTGGGGTCAGTAGGTCAAAGGTCAAGGTCACAGTGGCCTTGACCACAAAAACCTTGTCCGATCAATAACTAGACAACGCTTTGTGGTACAGTCCTCATATTTGGTGTGGAGGTTGGTCATGACCAGTAGAAGACCCCTATTGATTTTGGGGTCAGTAGGTCAAAGGTCAAGGTCACAGTGGCCTTGACCACAAAAACCTTGTCCGATCAATAACTAGACAACGCTTTGTGATACAGTCCTCATATTTGGTGTGGAGGTTGGTCATGACCAGTAGAAGACCCCTATTGATTTTGGGGTCAGTAGGTCAAAGGTCAAGGTCACAGTGGCCTTGACCACAAAAACCTTGTCCGATCAATAACTAGACAACGCTTTGTGATACAGTCCTCATATTTGGTGTGGAGGTTGGTCATGACCAGTAGAAGAACCCTATTGATTTTAGGATCAGTAGGTCAAAGGTCAAGGTCACAGTGGCCTTTGCATACAAAAACGTTGTCCGATCAATAACTAGACAACGCTTTGTGATACAGTCCTCATATTTGGTGTGGAGGTTGGTCATGACCAGTAGAAGAACCCTATTGATTTTAGGATCAGTAGGTCAAAGGTCAAGGTCACAGTGGCCTTTGCATACAAAAACGTTGTCCGATCAATAACTAGACAACGCTTTGTGATACAGACCTCATATTTGGTGTGGAAGTTGGTCGTGACCAGTAGAAGACCCCTATTGGTTTTGGGGTCAGTAGGTCAAAGGTCAAGGTCACGGTGGCCTTGACAACAAAAAACCTTGTTCGATCAATAACTAGACAACGTTTTTATGTTTATTTGTATAATAAAATAAAATACTTCTCAGTGTAAAGTTGTGATTATTTTTCCCCATGACAATTTCAAGTAAAGATATATATTAATGATCCATAACATTAATTTTAAACTATTTCAATATATGCCGTGTCATAAATAGGCACTGATTATCACTCACTTGTGTTTATTAAATGCTTTGGTTTCGTATGGATGGTCACTAAAGCCTGCACATTACCGGAATTGACATAACACTAGAGCTACTATATCTCCGCCAATAGCGAATATTTGATTTAAATTACAATAAAATCCTTTGTGTTAGACTAGGTTAATCTACACGCGCTTATGTTTGTCGAGGTAAATGTAATCCTCTCATTGGATGACCTGGTTATTGATATATAGGAGTTCCACCGTCTTGTAAATTGCTTTCATGACTGGTACCCTTCATTGCTAAAGCTTACAAAAGTCTCTAAATTTCCAAAAATTTAAATTCAATGCTAATAGATATCACTTGCACGTCAGGGGGGGCATTTGTGTTTGACAAACACCTCTTGTTTAATTTCATGTGGACAAATTCTCTCACAAAGCCACAATTAATGAAATATTTGTGTGGGCATAAATTTGTGAAATTGTATTTTTCAATTAACCCTTTCCTCCATAGATACACCTTTATTGCGTGGGTAAACAGTTTAGATCCAGATCATGCGGCACATCCATGCTGTCTGATCAGGATCTACACTGGTCTCATTTTGGTCAGAAATAACCTAACAAATAAAAAGCGAACAGTTTAGATCCTGATCAGATGGCAAGGATGAGCTGGCTGATCTGGATCTCAACTGTTCGCCCAAGCAATAAAGGTGTATCTGTGGAGGAAAGGTTAAGAGGTATTATTACACATGAGGTGTACATTCGCTGTGGTTAAAATTTTCACTTTCACCTTACCACAAAATATGCGAAATTTAAAACCACAGAAAATATAATTTTTGCATATTTATTGTTAGTTTTTGCATTAAAAATCACCTACAAAGGATAGAAAGTTAACACAAGTTTTATTCTATAACTTTTTGACTTGTCAGTTTTTTTCATGTATGTTAAATATACATGTATTGATACTGAACAATAATTTTATTTAGGTAAAGCCCTAACTTTTTTAAGTAAGAATATACTATTGAAAAATCATATTTGTCCATATAGACTCCAATATATAAACTCTCTAACAGAACACAAAAGGTCCGATCGAATTCTTTCTTATTGACGGGATTTTCAATGATATTGTTAAATTATCGTTAAACTTTTAAGAAGCTAAATATACTGGAGGTATATTTAGTAACCTATTTTGACGAAGAGACCACTTCATGCGCGATCTCAATTTCTGTGACGTTTCGGAAATCCTACATCGCTTTAAGTCACGCGGACCAGATTTATTTTAGTAAATTTAAGTTTTATTAGCCCGAACTAATGCTGCTAATTTGTGCCTATAGTTCCAAATACATGTAATATTTCATATAAGAGCGGGTTAAATTGAAGTAATGCCGCTTTAAAGATATATCTAAAAACCATCAGTCAATTAAAATATATCTTTATTTATTCTCCTTGCATATGAAATTCATTTGAATGAATAAAGATAACATTAGTTCAATTTTGGTTTCTTAGTTATTAAGATAGCATTAATGTGTTACCGACAACAGTATGTGGTGGTTTTTTGTCTAACAAGTGTAATAATATGAGATATTTGTAAAAGTTTGTTTGACCTTGTTATCTCCTGATCACATAAATAGATGACAAAACATAAAAATGCTGATAGCTCTGTTCATGATTGCATGTTCTTTTAACCCTTTCCTCCATCAACACATCTTTAATGCATGGACGAACAGTGTAGATCAAGATCAGCCGGCACATCAGCACTTTTTGCTTTTTGATTTGTTAGGTTATTTCTGACCAGAATGCGACTGGTGCAGATCCTGATCAGACGGCACGGATGTGCTGGCTGATCTGGATCTACACTGGTCACACATGCGTTAAAATGCATATATATGGCGGAAAGGATTAACTTGTACCATTTCTGTTACTATGTTTACCTATGTTGTGCTTTCTCATTACAGATTCTGGTGTTTGGAAATATCGTGAAGAGAAGAAAGATGCGAAGTTGAAGTCGTCCAAGAAATATCTCTGTGAATCTTGTGGATGTTTTTTCCTATCGAAATATCTTCTTGAAAAACACTGTAAGCAGAAATGTGAGACAGAGCCGCCAAAGCCCCCAGTTCAGTGTGTTCCTTGCAAGATAACTTTCAAACAAATGAGTAATTTAATAAAACATTTTCAATACCTGCATCTTCGAACCAAGTGTCCTTGTTGTATGAAAGATTTTATGGGCTTAAAGGGACTTAATTTTCATAGGAAAACAGCAAATAATGAATTATGCTTTATACAAAAAAAATTTGTTTGTAAATACTGTGGGAAAGGTTTTGATAGGCACATGTTTCTTGCTACACATTTGCGTATTCACACAAAAGAAAAGCCACACATATGCCCAGTATGTGGCCATGGGAGTCGACTGAAAGCTTACTTGAGGAAGCATGTGCTGTTGATTCATAAACTAACATGGAGGCAAGTCAGGGATCCCAGCAGAGTGTTCATGCTCACAGAAAATATTTGAAAAAGGATTGCATAGGAAGTGTTTAAAATCTTTGATGTTTTTATTTCTTCACTTGTTTTATTCTGAGATTAAGTCACTACTTTATTAATCTCGATCAAAATAAAGCTCTGTGTATAAGTACAGAAAAGCTGTGAGCATTCCTCACTTGTTTCAAACTTCAGTGTGATTCATGGCCAGATAAGTCATTTTAAGTCTTATTGCATGTTCGATCAGTGTTGATCCAGATCAGCAGGCAAATCCCTGCTATCTGATCAGGATCATCACTGTTGGCTACATGATCAAAAATAACTAATGAATCTAAAAGTGAACAGCGTAGATCCTGATCAGACAGCACTGATGTGCCAGCTTATCTAGATTTACACTGTTCACCATGGCATAACATTCACATCCCATGAAGTAAAGAGTTTAATCGTCATTGCAGTTTTTACCAAACCATAGAAAGACTGCAATGAAGATTAAACTCCTTACTTCATGGGATGAACACTTTGACTGGTTACTTGTCATAATATGTTTTTTTTTGCCCCCACAAAGTGGGAGGCATAATAAGTTGTGCTTGTCCGTCCTTCCGTTTGTACATCCCCCAAATCTTGTGGCATCAACTTATTAACTATTGGGCAGATTTTCTTTCAAACCTGCACAGATGATCAAGCAGGATGTGTAGATGATTGTAAAGAATGGATTTTTCCTGCAGCCATTTTTTCCTGAGTAATGACCCTTTGTTATCATCATTCTAGTTATTACACATTTTCATTCTCATTACAGCCAGTCTTTTACCAATGTGAAGAACGTCTGTATTATTATATAAACCCTTTCCTCCATATATACGCCTTTCCAATAAACAGTTTCGCAGTCCAGTACGAGTTACTTCCCGTGACCAGATATCAACCCAAAACGAGGCTTCACAGGAAAGCTGAACTATCGGACTATGGCTTAAGCACATAAGGCCTAACATAATCCATTAAATTTCAGGTGTGTAATCGTTTTAATATTGTAAGAACATGTACCCTTCTTGTTGATAGTGGACAGTATGGGACGCGATTCGGATAAACGTGAGTATTAATGTTACGAATTTCTATACAGCATTTTCATCTTTATGTATTTTATACTTAAAATTATATTTAACTGGTATGAATTCGAAAATTGCTAAGACTGGTAATGTACTATACTCCGGAAATTGTGACATGTCAACATTCGGTTACAGTATCTGTACGTTATACTTGTACTCATCTATTACTTGAATTCATCGTACCGTTAATGTTCAACGAACAAATAATTTTGAATTTTTGAAAACGTCACGTATACTTCACAAGCAAAAATACGGTACGATTGATTCTGCCTTGAAATTAAGAAGGATCAATAAGGTTATCTGATTGTTCGTTTACGTATCATTCATAGAATAAAATTCAAGGATTCTGATGCTGGCTTCTAATAAAGATGGAGATGCCTGCTTCAAATAATGATGGGAACATTTATATTAACATTAAGACTGCTAAGGTTTGAAATTCTGTTATTTTGACGTAAACGCTCAATCGCTTGATTGAATATTTATAAAATGTTCTGCTAAGATGAGTTTCTAATTGATGTCTTATGGTTCTACTTGTCGTATTAAGGATTAATAATTCATATAACTGCTATATCAAATACTTTTGATACCCGATTCAGTAATTAAGGATTTCGATATACTTATTAATTGGGAGGTGGAGGTACTTAAAAAAGTAAACCGATCTCTATTGGTCAGTGATATCTTCTTCTTAGTAATTGACAGGGGACCCCTTGTGCGCGACAATTTGGCATTTTTATGACATGCCGCTTTCAAAATCAATCGCAGCCGGCATGTCAGTAGTTGATAAGACACGCTAAGGCGGAAACGACACTCAATTTATCCGTGGATAGAACACAGGCTGTTAGTTTAAGTCGTTTAAAGTAAACCTTGGCGCGAGGAATGACTTTACACTTTTAGTCAAATTAGATTTGTTGTTTTATAAACTATTCTTGATAAAAAAAATTCATTACGCTGATGTGTTATTACTAATTCAACGATAAACGAGAAAATATATTTTAAAAAAGAAATTTCATGATGAAAAACGAAAGTTGTAGGTACATGTTCCCTATTACATTAATACAGCGAGCAATACTTTTTCCTGTATAGTAGTCACGTGACTGAATAGGGGAGGTAACCGAAAAAATCACCGAATTATTGGAAAGGCGTATACTCCTTTTTACAAATGTGCGACCAGTGTACATCCGTGCCGTCTGATCAGGATCTGCACTGGTCACATTTTGGTCAGAAATAACATAACAAATCATAAAGCGAACAGTAAAGATCCTGATCAGATGGCACAGATGTGCCGGCTGATCTGGATCTACACTGTTTGCCCATGCCATAAAAGGAATGTACCGGTATATGGAGGCAAGGGTTAAGAGAAGCACTTCAGACTAGTTACATATCAATCATCGCCTCAGATCGAGGCTAAAAAACACTATGAGACAAAATATACACTAATAAAGAAAAATCATAAATTATTCATCATTTTTCAACTGATACTCTATACATTGTATGTTCATTAGTAGTTTGCACAGAGGATCCTCAAAAGGCTTAATGTGTATGTTGAGAATTGAGGTCACGCAAAGCAAAAAGTTGACTAATGTGAAAACCGGTAAGCAAGTTAACTGTCAAGCAAATAGGTGACAAATGGGAAAACCGGTAAGCAAGTAGACTGTAACTTCCATGTACTAACACTTCAGAAGCATATATAAACTCAAGCTTTTGATTAGTGCTTTTGGAAACTTGTCTCTTTTCCAACCAATCAGATGATTGATATTTATGCCCCCCTTCGAAGAAGTGGCGTATATTGCTTTGCATATGTTGGTTAATCTGTCTGTCCATTCTTAACCTACCTTCTCCGATCAATAACTAGACAAGGAATTTATTTACAGTGCTCAGATTTGGTAAAGAGGTTTGTCCTCACACTTAGATGACCCTTGTTGACTTTGAGGTCAGTAGGTCAAAGGTCAAGGCTACAATGACCTTCAATAAAATAACAGTAGGTTATTAACCCGAGATGGTATTTGGGGGCATTCATGTATTACAAACATCTCTTGTTGAGTTTGGTCTCTAGTCTCATTTTTGTGATCTTGGACCCTTTACCTGATCATTGCCCATGGTTATAAAACTGAGCATGGAAACCAGTCTCAAATCTCATGCATCTGATTGGCTGAAATGGCGACTGGTTACCTTTTCAGCCAATCAGATACTTGAGATTTGAGTGGTTTCCAATCTCAGCTTTATAACCTTCAGCCCAGTCTCTAAAACATGTTTCTTGTAACACTGATATTCCAACTTAATTACTTGTAGAAGATGTATGATTCTGCATTAACCCTTTCCTGTATTGATACACCTTCAAATTATTGCTAGGGCGAACAGTTTAGATCCAGCTGTCTGATCAGGATCTAAACTGTTCACTTTTTGATTCATTAGGTTATTTCTGACCAAAATGCGACCAGTGCAGATCCTGATGAGATGGCACAGATGTGCCGGCTGATCTGGATCTACACTGGTCGCACATGCGTAAAAATGCGTATATATCAAGGGTTAATAACCAGCCAGGATCCAGACAGTCATTACCTGGGAGATTGGGGTTAGGGGCAGACAACCAATGAAGAATGATGATGATCATAAGGATGATGGATGATCATTGCTTCTTTGATTTATCAAATCAATCCATCATAAGTTCTACAAAATCAGTTTGTGTCTTAGTACATTGTATTTTGTTTGATTGTAGCTTAGGTGGCATATGAATATCAGTGTAAGAAATAAAACATACTGAGGCATATATTTTTATTTTGTTTTATTGTAAAGAAATTATTGCAAAATATGAAACAAAGGAATAAATAAAGAATAAAAAGTCCAGATTTCCTCCAGTCTACCAAAATAGGGAGCAATTTTCTTTTACATTGTATTTTAAAAGAGAGGAGCATGTATTTTTTACTAGTAAACTATCTTGAGAGTTCACTGCCCAAGGTTATAAAACTGAGCATGGAAACCAGTCTCAAATCCTAAGCATCTGATTGGCTGAATTGATGACCAGTTGCCATTTCAGCCCATCAGATGCTTGAGATATGAGACTGGTTTCCAATCTCAGTTTTATAACCTTCAGCCCAGATGCCTCTTTGTTGTACACTTATACTGGCAGACAGTTTTAAATGTAAATAAACTATCAGTCAAAAGTATCATACTGTGTTTTAATTTTTAACCATTTATGAAGGCAAACATTTTTTTTTGCTTTTAATCCTTTACACTATGGGATATGGCTGTTATACAAGGGTGAACAATGTAAATCCATGTCACATTAACCTTTACTCCATAGGTAACACTTGTATTTTGTGTGTGTGTGTGTGTGTGTGAACAGTGTAGATCCTGATCAGCTGGCACATCCATGCAGTCTAATCAAGATCTACAGTGTTTGTTTTTAGATTCATTGAGTTATTTCTGACCAAGTACAGTAAACTGTAAACTGATCCAGATAAGATGGCACATATGTGCTGCCTAATCTTCATCAACACTGTTCGCGCATGAAGTGAAACCAGTGCCCAAGGTTATAAAGCTGAGCATGGAAACCAGTCTCAAATCTCAAGCATCTGATTGGCTGAAATGGCGACTGGTCAGCTGCTTGAGATTTGAGACTGGTTTCCAAACTCAGCTTTATAACCTTGGGCACTGTATATATGGAGTAAAGGGTTAATATATCGTTGTCATATTTCCAAACTGACATATGAAGCATTTTTCATAGTTTCAAGAAAAAAGTATTTGAAGATGAAGACATCAATAACTAAGCATGACTTTCATCTTCATGGAATTAAAATTTCGTCTATACAGAAATGGTTAATACACTTACCGTCATGTAGAGCTTGAAAAAAACAAACACAACTGTACCAAACACTCAGTATTGCCAACAATGGCATATGTATCTCTGGGAGTACGGTGACGATATAACCGTGTTTGCACTGGGATACAGTTACCACAAACTTCGGTTTTTTGCATTTCTGATACAGCCAAGCATTATGTTCCTGTTGGCTGCTATCACTTGTTTATCATGTACAAAGTCAAGGTTACAGTGACCATTAATAAAAAATTGGTGTCCATTCAGTTACTGAATGTTGAATTGACCTACAGTCACTTGAATTTTTAACCCTTTTCTTCATTTATACGCATTTTTACGCATGTGTGACCAGTGTAGATCCAGATCGGCTGGCACATCTTTGCCATCTGATCAGGATCTGCACTGGTCACATTTTGGTCAGAAATAACCTAACAAATCATAAAGCGAACAGAGCAGATCCTGATCAGATGGCATGGATATGCTGGCTGATCTGGATCTACACTGTTCACCCATGCAATAAAGGTGTATCTATGGAGGAAAGGGTAAAAAGGCAGGTCCATGGGAGTATATGATCATTATTGTTTAAGGCCTCAAAAGGCCAAGATAACAGTTGAAAATGCTTTGCGATCAGTAACAGAAAAATGGAGTGGCATACAGTCACCAAACTAGTTATGTAGATTGCTTGGGGTCATTCAATGATCCATGTTAATTTTTAAATCAAAATATGTCAAAGGTCAAATTAACAGTGACCAGTAATTAAAAATTGGTTTATGATTATTGACTACAGAATGGTATGTATGATCTACCTTTGCCAAACTTAATATTTTTGCTGCTTATAGCCATTGGATGACCTCAATTAATTTACTGGTCAATAGGTTCAGGGTCAAGGACACAGTGACCATAAACTGAGAACTGGTTTCCATTCTAATGAAGAATGATTTGAAGAACTTGGTATAGAGTTTGGTCTTTGACGGAAGACCCCTATTGATTTGTGGATCAAAAACTTAAAGGGTACGATAACCTTAACTTGAAATTTGATTTCTGATCAAATCATGAAGAACAGTGTGACATACAGTAAAGAGATATGGTGTATAGATTGCTTATGGTTATGATCCTATATCGAGTTTGTCAATGAGATTCAGGAGCCACAGTCTTGTTATGTTAAATAATTTTGGTTTCTCGTCACCAGATGAGTAAGATCTGCTGTCATCAGACTGAGGAATGTATGTTTATTGTTGTTTGCTCAGAATGAATTTGTGTAACATGGGTGTATAAGATGGTCTTATTTTTGTTTTTTTTATTGAGGAAACCCTTAATGTATAAGCCCTGCCAGGTGTTAATTTACAGTAAGTGGAACCCTGTAATAATAAACTACAATGTAGCTGGATTGCTTCCTCACATGAACAATTCTGTTTCCTGGTGGACTTGAACCCACAGCAGTGAGAAGAGTGTGGCTAACAGTGACCATAGAGGCTTGTTTGCAGGTGCTGGTCTTGAATCCATTTCATTTATTACCACTTGTATTAGTTTGTTGGCTTAATAACTGGAACTGTATTTGTATTGCAGTTTACACTGTTTATTTGAGATTTATAAATAAATGTGTTAAACAAACAAAAAAAAAACAACTGTTTTTTTAGTATTGGGACCAATAATGCTGCAATCGTTCTTGCATTTTAAATGTCACATTAACCTTTACTTAGGTAAAACTTTTATTGTGTGTGTGTGGGAGAACAGTGTAGATCCAGATCAGCTGGCACATCCATGCAGTCTGATCAAGATCTACAGTGTTAGCTTTTAGATTCACCAGGTTATTTCTGACCAAGTAAAGAACACTGTAGATCCAGATAAGATGGCACAGATGTGCTGGCTGATCTAGATCTACACTTTTCCACATGCAGTAAAACTAGTATATATGGAATAAAGTGTTAAATGGAGTAACAACCTTTTGTTGCATATGCCATTGCTACTAATTGCTTATAAATTGGTCCATAAATTTAACCCTTTCCTCCATAGATCTTTCTTGCGTGGGTAAACAGTTTAGATCCAGATCAGCTTGTACATCTGGATCTACACTGGTTGCACATGTGTAAAAATGTGTATATACGGAGGAAAGGGTTAATAAAACCTGTGCCGCCAAAAACTTCTTTTTACAACCATTTTTGTTCTCACATCAGCTGAACCAAAAACAGCTTAAAATCTTACTATATTGCAACTTATCATTTCAACTTCATTTCTTGCTATACATTGAAGTTATTGCTATTTTACTTAGTTTCAATAACAACAATAATAACTGTTAATGGGAAGATAGTAAGGCACTGAATTATATTTATTTGATTTATTGCATTATTTTGTTGTTGTTGTTGTTGTTTTCAGGTATTGTAAATTGTGGTGATTTACTGGGTGACATACAGATAGTTGTCAGCTACTACAGGATAAGCTCAGGCTACTGTGTGATCCATGCTGAGGTGTGATCCAGACTGAGGTGTCAATGACATGTCCCGGCTTCCTGATGCTGTATATTTGGTGGCATATGACACCAGCGCAGTACACAACTTTAACAATTACCTAACCATCTAGGTGACACATTTTACCTATATTGTATAATAAATTTTAATCACACATATTTTATTTTTATGTCTTTTATTTTACTGGAACCATTTCATTAAATAATGATACTTGTTAAAAAAAGGGAGTGGGTAGCAGCCATTACATAAAATTTTGATTTTACAATACTCGTAATTATAGAGAATTTTTGTTTAGTTTCGCAACTTCAGATTATTCAGTCTGAAAGAAATATTGTCAACTTTTTTGTCTACATGAAGTTCAGATATCATTTCTTATCCCTTTCCTCCATATACATACTATATAGTTATTTGGTTTTTTGACAGGGAATGTGAGGATATATTGCCGGTCTGGGTGTCATATTACCTGAGCCGCAGGCGAGGAATAATATGACACCCAGACCGGCAATATATCCTCACATACCCTTTCAAGGAACCACATAATTGTTTTATTATACTGCAAAGACTTTTTCAGACAAAATTAATAAGAAAACATTGATTTTTCGATTATTTCGCTTATTTAATGCCGAACGGCTTAATTCCCCTCTGAGAACCTCAATAATTACATGTCTGACGTCATTAATTTACCTGCATGACGTCACTTCTATAGAAATTGAATGGACTATCCATTTGATTTTTATCCACAAAATTTGAGAATAATCTGATCGTTTTCAACGTTAAAAACATAACATAAATATTTTCTGTAACAATTTTAGTAATTCCTAAGCATACCGCTTTATAATTTACAAGATCGGCTTCAAATTATGCATTTTTATGGAAATTCAAAACAAAATGGCGGACGACAACAAAAGGTGGGAGGCCAGACGGGGAAATTAAGGCCCGATCCGTAAATACGGATATACATCAGCGGCAAATTATCCAATCAAATTCAAGGAAATTTCTTTGCAGTATAATAAACATTTTTACGCATGTGCAACTAGTGTAGATCCAGATCAGCTGGCACATCTGTGCCGTCTGATCAGGATCTGCCCTGTTTGAATTTAAGTCATGAAAAAAAAAAACGAACAGTTAAGATTCTGATTAGATGGCACAGATGGGCCGGCTGATCTGGATCTAAACTATTTGTCCATGCAATAAAGGTGTGTCTGAAGGAAAGCGTTAAACTCTCACAGTCACCTTACTAAAAGCAGAGATATTTACCGTATATTCCCTATTAAACGCCCCTCCCCTAATAAACGCCCCCCCAGTCTTTTTTCAAAAGTAAACAAGTGAATTACCATGACATGACGATCTTTTATCTCTCAGCATTAATCCAAATGAATACAAATATTTAATTTAATAATCATTTCGGTGTGAAAAAATGCATTTCAGGTTAAGTTTTTTAAAACTAAGTTCTAGGAAAATGACAAAATTTTTTCCTACGGTTATTTATTAAAAAAACACAATTATTGAAAACTACATTTTGTCAATAGTTGGTCTCTATTAAACGCCCCCCTTTGCAAAATGTAACGCCCCCGGGGGCGTTTAATAGGGAATATACGGTATACTGCTGAAAACTGTTGTTTATTGTTACATCTGGTGCTTTTAATAACAGTATGAGTACCAAAGAAGCATGTTGTTTTATGGCTTAATAGAAAGAGCTTATGAAGTAGGATTGTTGGTTTATGGAGCCTTCATTATGGTTGTCTGGTCTGTTACTGGCCATTTGCTAGTAAGATCTATAATGTCCTGATAGCATTCTACACATTGTCATAACCATAAAAAAAATTATAATATATTATTAAACTGAATGATATTACATAAACTACATTGAAGTTCTCAATTAGTTTGGTTACTGGTAACGTAGGACTCTGTTTGAAACTATTTTGTACTCAGGACAGATTCAGCAATGCCCCTTTTGGGGGCAGCAATATTTAATTTTTATTTTTATTGGAGATTTTGGCCAGAAAGTCATGTAACCACTCTAAGACTGCATCAAATGATAACCAATTCTGGAAATCTTGCATATTATGATCCTGGTACTTGTACACTACATTAACCCTTTCCTTGATATATACGCATTTTTACGCATGTGCGACCACTGTAGATCCAGATCAGCTAGCACATCCTTGCCATCTGATCAGGATCTGCACTGGTCGCATTTTGGTCAAAAATAACCTATGAATCAAAAAGCGAACAGTTTAGATCCTGATCAGATGGCACGGATGTGCCGGCTGATCTGGATCTAAACTGTTCGCCTTAGCATTAAAGGTGTATCTATACAGGAAAGGGTTTATTATCAATTATAATGGATCCAACTCTTTATTTTAAGAGACCCATAAATTAGTATTTTTAAATTAGTTCTTTTAAACAAGAAGGTAATTTAAACATAGAAGTAGTAAATAAACTTTAAAAGCTCTTTAACTGAAATTCCTACACAAGATGTTATAATAAATAAAACATGTAAAATGACCACGTGGATGTATGTCTTTTTTAGTAATATAATTATAGAAACTCACCTATATGCTTTGCTAGTGTGAGGATAAATAAACTCAAACACAGACATTTATGCGTTGCATATCTTCCTAGATGGCCTTTTTGTAATTTCACAATTTTGGATATAATTTTATTATGCTATGTTAGAACTGCTGTTAGAACTGATGTTCAACAAACCTTATTTCAGGGCACTGTTTAAGGAATGTTGAAATGAAGTCCCCCTTTGTGCTGTGTACCATACCGCTGCCAATGTACTGATTGTGGTAAGTATCAAGCATACAGTGACAACAGACTTGCACAATAATTTCTGTTAATAAGGTCTTTATATAACCTAAAAATCCTGAACACTTCCCCTGTAAAAGTGTAATTTTAGCAGGGTTTTTACCAGAAAAATTAATGCAACAAAAATATAATTTTACAATGAAATACATTATGTAATAAAAAGGATTAGGTAAGCTTTACTTTAACTCTTATGTTAAATCTGATGCAAATTACTAGAACATATCTTTATATAAGAAATAACGAAAAAGTATAGTTTACAGAAAATAAGATAAAGTGATGTTATTAACCTCAATTTGAATGTATGCTTGGAATTACAGTTTTTAATTTTTCAACAGTAACATGTATTTAATTAAATTTTACAGAATAGAAAAACAGAAAAATCCTTTGATGTATTGTAAAAATTTGATAACGAAGAAAGAGTTCACAGTTTGAATGTTGATCTACACATGTTAATGACTGTAAATTATTAATAAAAGCACAAGTTGATTGATCTATTGTTGCAGGTGTTAATCCTTGATGTCACTGTTGCAAACTTTATCCAATTACATTTAATAGAAAATATATCTGTTATGAAATTAGCCAAGTGCTTCTTTAATTTTTAAAGTGTGGCAAACTTGTTTTGTTTAACATCTTTGAAGAAGGTCCTTTGAACATGTAATTAGGATAATTTAGATAATTACATGCCTTATCCCACCTCCATAAACATTTTGTTTCACCTCTTATTTTCTGTAAAATGTATTAGTTAACAAAAAATATGTACAAGTGCTCTATTGATAGATGTATTCCATTAATAAAATAGATATATCCTCATTTTCAATCTGTTCAAATAATCACCCCACCGACCCTTTTTAATTGTTATTAGATAGATCTATAATATATATTATCCCTTTCCTCCATATATACACAATTTCGACCAGTGTAGATCCAGATCAGCCAGCATGTCTGATCAGGATCTGCACTGGTGTCGCATTTTGGTCAGAAATAACATAAAGAATCATAAAGGGAACAGTACAGATCCTGATCAGATGGCCTGGATCTGGATCTACATTGTTAGCAATAAGCAATGTCTTTGGAGGAAAGGGTTATTATTGTTATAGCATCATATACACTGAAATGGAAACCATAAAGGTGAGAGAACTATTTGAAGAAAACACTTATTCCAAGTCTCATAATTAAGATGCCATACTACTAACTTTGCTGGTCCTGGTGCTTTTTGTGCCAAAATTGAAATAAGAAATCTTTGATGCACAACCAAATTAGGCAACAAATTCTTACTTGAACAATGATTTTGTTTTATTTTATTAAATAATTACAGGTGTTCCATTTGACCCGGGAGAGGACCCTTTTACTCATGAATTTTTTAAACCCCCTCATTTTGACCCCCATGATTTTATCTGAATGGTCATTTTTTCGTTAACCCTTTCCTGTATAGAAAAACCTTTTTTGCTAGGGCGACCAGTTTAGATCCAGTTCAGCCGGCACTTCAGGATCTAAACTGTTCGCTGTTTGATTCATTAGGTTATTTCTGACCAAAATGTGATCAGTGCACGGATGTGCCGGCTGATCTGGATCTACACTGGTCGCACATGCGTAAAACTGTGTATATATCTAGGAAAGGGTTATATTAGGTGTATCTTAAGCCATTCATCACCAAAATGCACTAAAAAGTAACCAAAATGACCCTTGAGATTCAGCAGCTAGTGTAACCCGCCCCCTGTAATTATAAGAATATTTTATCAATGTCTTACATTGAATAAATCTTTATAATTTGTACTGCTAAGTGGATATTTTTGAGATTGAAATGAATAGATTAATAACATTAAGTGCCCCATTTTGATCCACTGCTGTCCCTTCTGTAAATTCAGGACCTACTATGTTCACTTTTTTGTTCAGTTCTTTTGCATAGATGTGCTGGATGGTCTAAAACACATATTTGTGTAGTAGAGGCTAAATGGTTGATTGTAAGCAATATAATAACTTTGTTCAGCAACAAGGGTAGAAACCACTGAGTATGTAGAATTTGCAGTGGATACTTGTTATCAATTTTCTAAAAAGTCCATCTTTAGGTGTTCATTAAACTACAAGCATGACATGTATTATGCATAATGTATAAGTTTTGAATGTGAGTAAGTATTACTAATGGTTAATTATTGATAATAATGTCATAAAATAATGATTATATGCTGGCTAAATGCAAGGTCTCAAAAAGATAAGATCTAATCTTGCCAGAATTACCAGTCTTAAAATAAATTATCTGTTTATTACCCAAGTTATGCCATAAAACAATTTAGAATTAACTGATTTTTTGTTGTTGCTTAGTGACTCAATTATAGTATTTGTTCCCATATTGGTATGCCACTGTCATATATTACAATTCTCAACAGTGACTAGAACAGGAAGCTTATGGCAACATGTGGGAATTAACTGCTGATGTTTGGTTCCTTTTCTGTGTTCAGTTTGTCTGGTGACATATGACACATGGCAAACTAAATAACCATAATGGCAGTGGACATAACATGTTCCAACATCTTAAATTTGAATCTGTAAAATGTAAAGTTATTAAAATGCTGAAACTGAACATTCCTCCCTCTGTCTCGTGTTCATTTCTGCTTCCATTTTAAAACAAAAATGTAAATAAATATCCTACAAGTATGCCAGGCTGTATTTATGTATTAATGAAATAGAAGTTATAAGTTCAATGCTCCTAATTAAGATATTAATTTTATTCCACTAAAATATAGCTAAAGGAATAATAAGGTTACAATAATTTGTAGTCATTTTACACCAGAATTGTAATTTTACATTCAGGATCAGCAACACTATTCCTTTACTCCTTATATTCACCTTTTATCATATGGGTGGACAGTGCAGATCCAGACCAGCCGGAACATATGTGCTGTCTGATCAGGATCTACACTGTTTGCTTTTAGGTCAGAAATATAACCTTATAAATCAAAAAGGGAACAGTGCATATCCTGATCTGGGTTGAAGGTTATAAAGCTGAGCATGGAAACCAGTCTCAAATCTCAAGCATCTGATTGGCTGAAATGGCGACCAGTCGCCATTTCAGCCAATCAGATCCTTGAGATTTGAGACTGGTTTCCATGCTCAGCTTTATAACCTTGGGACCAGATGGCTGATGTTGATCTACACTGTTTGCTAATATAATTAATTAATTCATAAAAGGTGTATATATGAAGTAAAGGGTTAAATGTTGTGGCCCATAAGAAAATTAGGTTTATTGGCTTTGTGATAAGTGAAGGTCCGATTCGAATTGCAAACATACACAGACCACAAATGATATATTGTTGTTTTTTTATGCCGTTAGAATGAATCAAACTGAACAGTAAACACTCAAGACCCTGATCTGATTAAATTTATGAATTTCAGTTTTGCTGCGCATCATTCATATTGATTTTTTATTATTCCTCCTAGCACATCACAACAGATGTTTGTGAAGATTCCATGATTGTGCAATCAACCAGCACATCATTACTATCATTGAACTTCTTTAATATTAATTTTGATTAGGTACCTTGTCAATCACTTTAAAACTGATATAAAACTATTTTACAAGCATAAACCATGTATTATATATATTATATGTTATTATTATTACCTTTACATTTCTCGTGTATATATTTGTAAAAGAATATTTATTTAATGTACAGGTAGTTTCCTATTGACTTGTGTACATGTGCTGTGTGGGGAAATAAGATTTTAACGTAAAAATTAATGCTAAGCATTGCCATAAAAGTTATTTAATATTGATTCTGCATCTTGATCATGGTTGGAGCATGACATATTTCTTGTGTTATTTAGAGTATTAATTGGTCTTCATATTTAATGCATCAATTGGCCAGCTTTAAGTGTGAATTTAGACACTAGCTTTTTTGACACATTGTTATTTAATGCATATTTTTGGCTAGCTTTAAGTGTGAATTTAGACAGTAGCTATTTTGTCACATTGTTTATTGTCAACACCTTTAATTAATATACCTGTATATCACCAATAAACACTCTACTGAAAGGTTCATTGCTTTATGAATATTAATGAGCTACTGCCTTCCAGCAGAATGACAGCCAATCAGATTGCTTTGCATGTAGAAGTTAATCTGCATAATCCCTCCTGATTAGGAATGATCCAATCACAAAATAAATACTCAATAAATCATTCTTTAATTGTTTTATAATTGTCAAAATTTGAACTGACACCTATAAATGAGAGAAAAATCTAGATTTACATCATTCAATCTAAAAGTGTTCTTTGAAAATAATTATCTGTATTAAAGTAAGCTGTTGTGATCTTACCCGGATTTATGATTTATTAGAGAGTTTTAAAGTGAACAAGTTTAAATAATTTGTGATATTCAAGTGATTGATAGTGTGATAAAACTAGTGTTCATTAATTGTGTGATTGACTTTACTGTTATACTGAAGATATGGCTACTGTGTCTAGAAGAAGGGGAATCTTCATGAAAGGTAAAACTTTTAATTATACTGATGCCATATGTGCTGATTTTTAATAATAATCAGGTATTAAAATTTTCCCTTGATGTGTATAGATAATTGAATGCTAGTCTAAGGTTAAATATCACTATATATCTTATAAGGTGTACAGTTATTAGATTTATTCTTTAATTTAATTATTAATTATAACGATTTACTTCAAAATAATTTATTTTAATATTTTTAAGATTTATTAAATCATGGATATTTTGGTAACTACTTAAAATTATTATTGTACAGTGAAATTTACTTGATTTACTCAAAAAAATTTTACATCTAACAAAATATTTTTTTTATTAAAATCCATATAATGCATAATTATGTTGACATACCTCATCAACAAACATAAATTGCACATGTTCATGTAAAAGTGTATAAGAATTGGAAATTTATATAAAAATATATATGCCTTCTTTAAATTTTTAGATATATACATATATTGAATAATGCATAATATGTTGTTCTACAGTGCCACAACATGAAATAGATAAAAAGGCATCAATTAAACTCAATAAAAAAGCAAGATTGACACCTTTTCTTTAATTCATTTCATTTATTTATTAGTGTTAAAATTAGAATTAATCCTTTTACAGTTAGATGCTCTAATATGAATTAATGTTTACTGTAATTATTTTTTCATAAAAATGGAAAAATGTAACTACAATGCCTATCTTATAGTGGTTTTCAGACTTGAAAACATAGTTTAAATAATTAGTTGTAGAAAATGATTTTTTCAAATATTGAGCCTGTGGTGGAAAAAAATGCGTTAAACATTATTAAACACATTTTTAGCACAAGGAAGTATTTTATATGAGATCGAATTCGATTAAAATCCAATTTTGATAACTGCAGGCCTCCTAGCATCCCTGAACAAAAATAATGGTTTTTGTAGAGGCCCCAATCTATGGAAATGAAGGTCTTTAAGTGTAAAATATGAAAAAATAATGAGTAAATAAAGGCTATTTTTGTCGGATTTCTTGTTGAAACACGAATTCCACAATATGGGTTTTTACAAAAAAAAGTCAATTTATATATGGAAGCTCAAACTCATATCAGAAATGAGAAAACAACAGATATCAGAATTAGGCATGTTTGATAATATCTCATACTGTCTGAATTAAACATTATAACTGATTTACAAGCATTTGCTTTAAACTGGCAATGCAAGCAGTGTGAACAAAAATATAGGTTTTGTGTGAACATTACAAGCTATTTGGCCATTTTTCAATAATTAAAGATTTTAAAGGTTTGCAATGAAATTATAGGTTTCACTTGAGGCCTGTAAACTGAAATCTCAGTCCAGTCTTAACCCTTTCCTTGACTATAAAAGCCAACACTGCACAAATGGTACATGCAATAAAATGCATATATATGGAGTAGGGTTATCGCAAAAGGGTTAAAACCAAAGTGTATAGTGTTTTAATTAACCTGATTCAATAATCTATTAAACTCTACTTTTTATCAAGTAAATCCCATGTAATATTGCTGTTATCCCATAGAAAACAGCATAGTTCCAGATCAGCCAGCACCTCTGTGAATTAGGTTATTTCTAAGTTACAAGATCATGGCATGGATGTGCAAGCTGATCTTGATCATCACTTGTAGCACATGTGATAAAAAGTGTACATATGGAGTGGTCTATTGCAATATGCATGTTTTTTGCAGAAATTCATTTAATGAATTAATTGAGCAAGTACAAACAACATAAAAAAGGCTATATTTCACATCTGACAAAATATGGCATTAATGAAATTTCAGCCTGTGCAAATTTGTCAAATTAACCATAAAGTCTGAATATACACAATACAAGTTCAGCCAGACTTCTATTAATATGTTGTTTTTTTTTCATATTTTCATGCAATTTCTGTAAAAATGAAGCTCTAATCAATTTCTTGGATCACAGTTTAACCCTTTCCTCTCTCTATATACATTTTTACCCATGTGCAACCAGTGTAGATCCAGATCACCTTGCACTTTAACTTTGCACCATCTGAACAGGATCTACACTGTTTGCTACTTGGTCAGAAATAACCTAATAGATAGAGAAAAACTGCATTAATATGCAATGTTATCCATTTGAGCACTGAGTGCAACTTTCGTCAAGGGTGTGATCAGTGGAAAAATCTTCATAGGCTACACTGTTCATTGATATATATACCCGTTGCATGGGTAAACAGAGAAAATCCAGATCAGCTGGCACATCTGTGCTGTTCAGAATCTCTACCATTTGCTTTTTGATCAGAAATAACCATATGTATAAAACAGTGTAGATCCTGATCTTATGGCATGAAGTGCAGGCTGAGCTGGATCTACACTGTTAACCTACGCCATAGGCATATATATGGAGTGAAATGCATTCTGTATAACTCAAATTAATTAATGTAGATGGTGAATTTGCATTTTGTCATTTTAGGTCAGTTGAAGGTGTCAGCCTACATGAACTATGGACTCCTCACAGTGCATGTTGTACAGGGGCGCCACCTGGCTGCAGCGCAGAAACAACAACCCAGCACGTTTGTGATGCTCTCTCTAATCCCTGAGGATATTGGTGTCACTCCTACACGTTGCCGTACCACTGTTGTTGCCAACACCGGCTGTCCCTCGTACAATGAGAAGTTCTCCTTGTGAGTGTTTCCATTCGTTTAATAAGGCTGAACTTGAACCCTTTGTTTAACTCTGTATATATGTGTGTAGATCTAGATCTGCTGGCACATCTCTGCAATCTGATCTAGATAAGCACTGCTCACATGTTGGTCAAAGAGTGAACAGTGCAATTCTGGATAGCCCAGATGTGGATCTACACTAGTGTTGGGAAATCGGTTGCAAATCATAATCGATCATCAGTTGGAATCGGTTGCCACTTCCGATGCGATTTCACGATTATAATCGGTTTCTTAATTTACACAGTGTTAGGTTTACAAATCGTCTAAGATCAGTAGCTTACATAATTACTGGATACTAATAATTTCCAACTTTCTGACCGAAATCCTAATTAAACTCATTTTGCTGCCCAAAGAGGTTGTTTGTGCAACTGCACTGAACCCCTCTAGATCTGCCACTGAATTTTTAACAGCAAAATTGTTGCGTTTTCCTATGAATAATATACTTAAGGCTGAAAACGCAAGATACGAATTCTAGAGGTCTAGTAAATGCAAAACATATGTATTCGAAGAATTTTTACCGTCGTCATATAGCTACGCAACTCAGACGCCCGACAAAATCGGCGCCATTTTGCGTTTATGTTTGTTACCTGTATTTTTGTACTCTTTACAACAAATTCTGCAAAGGTCTTTTGTTAGGTCTACGTTCTTCGTTAATCTTGTAGAATCTAAAGTGCATTCACACTTCTGATCAAGTTTTCTTGCCTGGGTTCTCGTAAATCTCTCTGGTCGGGTCGCCATTTTAATTTTCAATTTTTCAAAGTGATTTCCCTTTATGGCCGGTGTAAAAGCCGGAACCCATACCTTTATATTTTGGCTCGTAACACTGCACATGTCTCAACTGCATTAGAAAAAGCATCTTTGACAATACAGCATCACTATTCTGTGAAAATTAAAGTTGTTTAGTGTGTTTGGTATATTAGATCATTCGAGAAATTAGGTTTTCCAAGAAATGCACACATTAGTTTACTATTGAATAACGAAAAGGACATGTACATAAACATAAATTCAACTTGGACATTATTAATGGCTAATTTAAGGAATATTTAACAATGTATTGTTGTTTGTTACAGTGAGGTAGGAGAGGAGGATGTCCACAAGCGTTTGCTGATCACTGTCTACCATAAAGATCATTCAGGGTGAGTTAACCTCCTGCTTATTGTACTATATTGGCTCCATCGTTGAACAACATCACTCTATATCTATACTGAACACTTACTTAAAACTTTTCATCCAAATTTAATGACTCAGGGTAACAAGTCTCAGACTAAGACATTTTTTCACTTCTGTCCATATTCAGTCTTGATTTTGATAACTACACAACAACAGCATATTAATTAATAAGCAACTGATTGGTTTAAGAATTGCTGGGTACCCTATTGGTTAATATTGTCTTGGTTTATGTTGCATATAGTTGTTGTATAAAGGTGTGCCTAATAACCCAGATCTGCTGACTGACCAAGGTGTGTCAAACTGTACACTCTATTAGTGTTTTAATCATGATTAAAATCATATCAAATGTTTTATCCATTTTTTAGCCGTCGTGAGTCCCTGGGCTGCACTTCTTTTGGTGTCAGACATTTATGTCAGGACAGACGGGAGGTCAACGGTTGGTACCATCTGCTTACTGACGACATGGGACGAAAGAAGCATCATCGTGTTGCTACCAAGGACAGACCTGCAGTGCCCGTGATGCAGAGTCGGGAACCACGCAAGATACCAGCAGTCAACAAGGACGTACCAGAACTTGACCGACTGGAATTTACTGTACAACGCTCTGCTTATGGTGGTTTCGGGTTCACTGTGATGGATGCATGCCCTGTCAAGATAGGTCGTGTGGATGGATCCTCGTTTGCTCAGCGTGCCGGGCTTCAGAAGGGTGACTGTGTGATCCGAGTCAATGGTCAGAATGTGTCCAGATCTACATCAGTCAGTGTAGCCAAACTTATCAAGTAAGTAATAGATGTAGCAGACCGCTATACTTACATAAAATGTAACTAAGAAAGTCACTAAGAAAGGCTCTAAGCCTCTGATATAGCCATGTATGTCATTAATCATTTTACACTAGACCTGGATGACTTGTTTGTTATACTATTTCAAATCAGAATAACTGCTTACTGAATTGAACTTATTTTTTTATTTTTATATATTTTGTGATAATAAGAAACCTTTCATTGCAAGATCTCATTGTAATTACATTGGTTTATAGAATTGTCATCTCAGTATTTATTCATAATTCAGTTATATGGCAAGATTGCCAGATCTTGCCAAAGTAATATGTTAATTTCAAACCTTTTAAAATGTATTCAGTATCATCTTATTATAAATGATTAATTATCTTTCCAGGAAAAGTGGCAGTATGGTTCGTCTGGAGGTTCATCGCCCAGGTTACTATGCCGCACCCACTCCTCATCAAGGCTCCGCCTCCTGTACTAAGACTGGCAAGTCTGACAGTGATGACCCCTCCTTCCAGGAGTTCACCATCTATGATGATCAGACAGCTCTCCTGAACTCTGCCATTGTAAGCTTTAAACCATTCAGTATGCTGAACAAACTGAGATCCAAGTCCTGCTTCAGTCTCTCTCCTTCGAGAACAATGAGAATATAGATGTGCTGACATGTTAAATAGTAAATCTAGCTGTGATAAAAGGGTGCTTTATTGAATCAGTCCAGTGACAGCCTAGAATATTTAGCAATAGAATAAAACCCCTTATCGAGACCACCTCAGTAATGACACCTAGTGAACAGTTAAAAGTGCTTTTTTAACACTTTAAGTTTTTTTCACCTCACTGTCCAAATAGTGGGTTTCAATGTAAATTGATTCCAGCAACACTGCTTCAATGTTAAAATTTTATCACTGACTATGCTTTTTGGCACTTGGAAAGATATTATATGCCAATTGTGCAGCATGAACTGAATTTAATGTCAGATTAAATAACAAAGATGCTTAGTTGCAAGTGCTCTGTTAATATATTCTATGTAGATATTATGTATTTTATTGTAAAAGATGTTGTGACAGTGCAAGACAGACATTTCTGTGCCAGCAGGCTAAATTGGATATAGTTGCATTGGCAATGTTGGGTAATTGAGTATATAAAGAGTATATATTATATTCTTTGAAATAAAATGCTTCCCAGAAAGGAACTCTGTTGTTCTTTGCAAATTTAAAGTCTGATTTTGATACCAAGAGATCATAAAGTTCTGTTTGTCTGTCTGCAAGTGTCTGCACTGTCCAACATCAAAATTTAATATTATTACTGTATCCTATTTTTAAACCTTTAAAGAATCTTATCTGTTATGATTACAGAGTGTAGACACTCGCAGACAGGCAGCCCTCCATCGACTGTTGTGTTTGGAGGAGAACTTTGTTGACCTTATGAACGGCGGTATCAACATGTTTTCGCGACCACTGCGTCACTGTGTCATAACCAGCTCCCAGCATGCTGTGCTCTTCCAGAATATCGAGAAGGTAATTGTTGTTTTATTAAATATTTTATTAATTGTAACATCTATGGCTGAAAGATGTTCAGCATGCATTTTATAGGAAATATACTAGGATTTGTCTTCATTGTTAAATTAAGAACGATTTAGCTTGATAGTGACAGCATAAAATTTTATAAAATGAATTTAGAAACGGTAATTTTTAAAAATAAATTTCGTTTAGTGCCAATGACATAAAAAGGATGAAATATATTACCCCTTGTTTATGAACCCTTTTCTCCACATAGGCATTTCAGATCAGAAATAACCTTATGAATCAAAAAGCACTGATGTGCCTGCTGATCAGGATCTACCTTTGCCCATGCAATAAAGGTGTGTCTATGGAGAAAAGGGTTAAAATTTGACAGTCAGTGTCAGCCCCTGGTTTTAATAACATAAGAGAAATATAATGTATTGTTAACTTACAGTTAGTGTGTATGAGCCAGTATCAGGTACGACAGATCCTTGACAACCTGCCGACACACGCTCCCTCTGACGAGGATACTGATGCTTCCTTCTCTGGAGAGAGTGACCTTACCTCGGCTATTGGCTACATCTACTTGTCTAAGGTTAGTACTGACTTAAACATCATACCATACCATCATACTAGCATTATGCTCCAAGACTACAAAAAGTCCGTAGCTTTCAAAGGAAATTTCTGTGTCAGCCTGACAGATATTTGAGACAGTTTCTATGCTTATTATTATTACAAACTTTGTAAATACAAATCCTGCATGCTCTACTCCCCCAGTATAAGCAAAAAGATTGCATTTAGTTCTGTATGAACATAGTGACTTATATTTGTTGTTTATGTGTACCTCAAATATATCTATATTTCATTATGTTCATATTGCAAACAGCTGGAAAATCACAGTAGCATTACAAAACAAAATTATTGAGAAATCAGCCTGTGCCAGATTTGAACTATTGTAGTATTCAAAAGACTGAATACATTCTTCAACACTTTCTTAACCCTTGCCTCCATAGATACACTTTATTGCAAGGGCGAACGATTTAGATCCAGATTAGCCGGCACATCTATGCCATCTGATCAGGATCTAAACTGTTAGCTTTCACATTCATTAGGTTATTTCTGAACAGAATACCACTAGTGCAGATCAGACGGCATGGATGTGCAAGCTGATCTGGATCTACACTTTTTGCAGACACTTAAAAATGGGAATATATGGAGGAAAGGGTTAAAAAGGGTTCAAAAGCAGAATTTTCAAGATACAGATAACATAATTCCTCCTTATTTTTACAGTTACCTGTTCTGTGTGGAGCCTACTTGATGTACATCAAGGGTCTGACTCGTGCTGCTACCTTACTCGCCTCCTTGGAGAAGAGTGATCAGTTCTGTGGATTTCTGCTAAATGTACCCAGCGAGGGAAAAGAACTGAGTTTGTGTGACTTTCTGAATCGTCCACTTCGCCACTTAGAGGACATGTGCAGTCTTCTCTCTACCATCGCACAGACTACGATGCCTCACTCTGAGGAACGTGCCATGTTTGAAGAAATCCTATTTGGTAGGTTCATCTCAAAGAAGCATTCAAATATTTAAGTCAACTCCTGAATGAGCTCTGTGTAAAGCTGAATGGAAATGAGCTAATAGCTGTAAAATCATGCTCTAACAATTTAGGAAAAAAGATCTAAAGGGTTTGAGGTTTTATTACTGCTGTGCTTATTTTTTTGGTTTGCAGCTGCTGCACTTTATTGAGCAATGTGATAGTGTATATATTAGAATAAGAATTAAACTTAGTGACATAAAACTATATAGATAGATTAACGCAACATATATCAAGTTCTACATACAATGCAGTGACAGACAACTTTGCATAAAACAATTAAACCGTTAAATCACTCTTTTGAAGTTATGTTTTAAAAGGCTCTAAATAGAATGTCTTTATTATTAATTAACTTGAACATCAATGTAATGGTTTCTCTCATATTTTCAGGTTTACAGCCTATCATCAGCCAGATTAGTGTAACGCCCACTCTGAGTAGTCGTTTGAATGCTCTCTCCCAAGAGTTTCTACACCCCAGCACTACCTCACAGCGCCTGGTCCCTATGATGGGTTCTTTGGTCCTGAAGCGTTCCTCATCTGAGCGGTCCTCGTCCAGCGGGTTTGGTAGTGCCGGTTCCCAGCAGTCAGACACAGCTTCACAGGCAGGTTCAGACACTCTCATCTGAGACAACACCTCATTGCGTTCTTCTCTAGTGTAACTGACTTAGTCTAGAGTTAATCAAGTCATGTGCAGTTTACCAGCTAGTCTACACTAGTGTAACTGACCTGTGTCAGTGCTTTCCACTGATATAATGATATCATAGTTTACACTGACTAACTGTTACTATATGACAATAATTCTATTTACAATTTACTGTCTTCAGTAACATTCCAGTTAATTGCAACTATACATAAGTGCTTTCCAGTGTACCTGTACCACAGTGCTCTTTTAGCTTGTTACAAGGAATTACATGGGATTATTGATGTCCCCGGTTTTGTTTTTGAATTGTTACATATTGATTGTTGACTGTAAATAATGTTTGAACCTATTATTACTTTTCTGTTAAGTTTGATATGAAGATGAGTGTAAATGTCATATGTAATTGTAATTGTAAGAAGTGCTCTCTGTTACTTTTATTCAATGTATGTCTTCAACTCTACTTGCTCTATTCTCCTAAATGTGTGTCATGTAAAAATCATTGTGTTATCTAGCTTATGTTCTGTCTTTGGAATTAAACATATAAATTATGTTGGGTTATTTTACTGTCTTATGCCTCTATGAAGTTGGAGGCGTATAGACTTGCCTTCATCCATAACTATGTCCATACATATGTCTCCCAAATCTTGTGGCATCAACTCCTCATTAACTATTGGCAGATTTCTTTCAAACTTGCACAGATGATCATGCAGGATGTGAGGATGATAGTAAGGATTTTTTCCTATTACCATTTTTACCAGTTATGGCCCTTTCTTAAAAATGTTGTTGTAGCAGTGGGGGCATCAGTGTCCAAAGTTAATGCTGGAGTTAGCTCCAGGCATAGTTCACTGGGAGTACAAAATAGCAGCACTACTAATCCATAGCCTCTAGAAATGATATACAATCTACAGTTGTTCCTAGTTGAATGCATTCACTGTAATGTGATGTTAGTTGTCCTTGCTGCATTTACATGTAATATTCAGGAATGGTGTTCTAGCAAAGATTCAAACCGTGCCTTTGAATCCCTGTTACAGGCTCCAATCAAAAATTTGTTCCTATGTTACAGGCTCCAATCAAGAATTTGTTCTCTGTTATAGGCTCCAATCAAGAATTTGTTCCCTTAAACAAATTCTTGATTGGAGCCTATAACAGGAGCCTTTACGCTCCATTAAAGTCTTTGTTCCCTGTTACAGGCTCCAAACAAGAATTTGTTCCTTGTTAAAGGCTCCATTAAAGTCTTTATTTCCTGTACAGGCTCCAAGAATGTGTTCCCTGATATAGGCTCCAATCAAGTCTTTGTTCCATGTTTTAGGCTCCAATCAAGAATTTATCCCTGTTACAGGCGTCAAACAAGAATTTGTTCAATGTTATAGGCTCCAATCAAGACTGTTCCCTGTTATAGGCTCCAACCAAGAATGTGTTCTGCTGTTTTCAACCTAAAAGCTTTAAAGCTAATAACAGTTGTGTTTGATCTGTTTTGTTCTCACCCTAAGTAATGTAAAATTCTTTATAAAAGTTCCTGATGGCATTACATTTTCTGAAAGGGGGCACTTATTATTTATACTAATGATTTTTATTTAAATATTAGATTCTGAGGGATGTTGGATAATAAATATTAAAGAATTCATTTTTCTCTAAAATATAACACGGGGGCATTTATAAGGGGAGGGGGCATTATATGGGTTTTATGGTATGTGAATTAGAACCCTTTGCTCACTCCATGGAATATGGCTATTATCCACACCAGTCACATTTATAAATGTTAAAACCCTAATATATTGAGTAAGGGGTCAATTTTTGATAATGTAATATGGGAGATCTTGTAATATGATTTTTTAAGATCAAATAAGAATGATGGCATCAAAAGTTGGGCTCAATCTTTGAGGTTGCTGAATCAAAAGCAAACTTTAAATAAATGCCCTATAGTATGACTTTCTGCCTTTTCATCAAGATTTATAATTCTTCCAAATTTTTATTATGAATAAGCTGATAACTCCTGATACACTTGAATTAGTTCTGCTCAAGAATAATAACTGTTACACTTGAGTTATGCCCTTCATAAACTTTGATCATATACCCAACAAAAAACGTTCTGCACACAACTGTTCTTTTGCGTAAATTTTATAATGTACCAAATAAAGGGTACAAATACTTACAATTATCTAAAGGATTATTGCTTACGGAGTAAAGGCGAAAACAGAATTAAAATCGGTTGGTAAATAACCAAGAAATATCAGTTTGAGTATGATAGGGGTCAACTGTCAAAAGTTGCAAAATTTGCTGTATCAAGGTAGAGGTATGGAATCTATGCAATCATTAGTGTCTGTTTTATATCAAATATAAGTATGCACTGTGATGATATGGCAACAGGAAGTTAGCAATAGTTAATACCAAGTTTTTTTTTCCATAATAACACTCAACCTTATGTTTTTAATAATTTATTTATCATATGGTCTCACTCATTGATCTAAAGGGTAAAGGTCTGTCAAAACATTTAAGTGATGATTCATTCGAACAGTTTCCATTCTATACTAATGAGTCTTAGCATCCTATTAATTAGGTGTATAAAAACAATGAATAAATGCAATTAACACCCAATCTAATTTGAGCAAAACACAACTGCATGGTTTGTTATTTAAATTAACTTTTTTTCGCTGACACTAAGGAAGATTTTCATTGTTAATTGACCGTCGTGACAAATGTCGGACCACACCTGGCACCTTGACGTCTTTCTTAACAAGACAGAGCATGTGCAGTTGGTCAGCTAGTTGATCGACCTGCTATTCTCGTTCACGAATGGAACCTAATTCCACAATTGAAATTCATTGGCTGGTGAACATGAGACTACGCTTGGAATAATGCCGGATTTATCTTGGTAGATTTACTGGCTGGTGAACATGAGACTACGCTTGGAATAATGCCGGATTTATCTTGGTAGATTTACTAACTGTTGCAACTTTTGTATAGTAACCACTGCTGACTTTAACAATGAATTGCTTGTAAAGTAGTGATCGGATTTTGTTTCTGTCTTTTTTACATTGCTTACTTTGAATTGATGTTTTTATTTGATGGGTATCATTTTGTTGTGTTTAGTGAAATTAAAAAGGTATTTTATAAAATGTCCAAGTGTGCAGAACTTTTTTGGCCGAGTATATTATCTGCACTAACATTTTGGCAAGAATTTTAACTGCTAGTAGACCTTTTTGTTTCTTTCTAAAAAGTAGAACTAAATAATTTGTGGCTTGTAACTGAGTATTGGAATGCCCCTAAATAAATCATTGTTCCTTCCCATGGACTCTTGATTTACTTAATGCATTATTATATCTACTAGTGCTTTAATAATTCTTGATTATATATTGGAGTCCACAAAAATAATATGGCTTGTTTATTGCTGAAATATTTTAGTGTTATTTAAAGTCGGGCAGATATTCACTGTTAGCCACTACTAGTTTGCTGTGTTGCAGATTTTGTAATTACTTGCTGTATTAAGTGTTGATAGATATATAATGTTGATTTAAGTCTGTTTTAAGTCTTATGAATAGTCAGTTTACCTTAAGTAAAATTACACATAAGTAGTGTAGATCCAGTCATAAGCTGGCACATCCATGCCATCTGATCAGGATCTGCACTGGTCGCATTTTGGTCAGAAATAACCTAACAAATCAAAAAGTAAACAGTGCAGATCCTGATCAGAAAGCATGGATGTGCCGGCTGATCTGGATTTACACTGTTTGTCTAGGTAATAAAGGTGTATCTATGGAGGAAAGGGTTAAATACAGCAAAGTTTCTCATCACAAAGACATTGAGTATCAGGTTCATTTATGACTCAGTTACTTATTCATTTTATTACAAAATCAGTGTTAGGGGTAAGAATATATAGATTGGATGTATAAGGTCCAAAAAATGTAGATCAAAATGTTAATTGTTTTCAGGCCTTTGATGATGTTGTGATGTACATGGAGACATACAGATAGTTGTCAGCTACCGCAGGATAAGCTCAGGCTACTGTGTGGTCCTGGCTGAGGTGTGAGTGACATGTCCCTGTATATTTGGTGGCATATGACACCAGTGCAGTACACAACTTTAACAATTACCTGACCATATAGGTGAAAATTTGTACCTATATTGAATGAATTAACATAAATCACACATATTTTACAGATGAGTCTTGTATTACACTGGAACCATTTAATTATAAAAAATGATACTTAATTATTACTTGATACTGAAAAAAGAGGCAAACATTTATGTAAAATGTTTTTATTTAAATATTTATAAATTTGTTGTATCACCTACAATAGTAGGTTGACACATAAAGATCCTGTTGTACAGAGGCATTTGGTAGTCCCCTCAACTTTAACATGATATATAAATATATATATTGTATTGTCAACCTTTTTGACCACATAAAGTTCAAAATATCGTTGTCTTGTTCCGGTCAGACCATTTAACACAGAGTTATGGCCCTTTGATAACCTATGCATTATGTATTAGAGCAGTATTCGTTTCCACGCTATTTCTCTGCAACTACTGAATGGATTTCAATGAAACTTGCTGGAAACCATCTATACCAAGAGAAGATGCGCATATCGTCGTCTTGTTTTGGTCAGACCATTTAACACAGAGTTATTGCCCTTTGATTACTTATGCATTATGCATTTAGAGCAGTATTCGTTTCCGCGCTATTTCTCTGTAACTAGCGGATGGGTTTCAATAAATCTTTCTGAGAACCATCAATACCGAGAGGAGATGTGCATATTGTCGTCTTATTCCAGTCAGACTGTTTAACACAGAGTTATTGCCCTTTGATAACTTATGCATTATGCATATAAAGCAGTATTCGTTTCCGCGCTATTTCTCTGCAACTACCGGATGGATTTCAATGAATCTTTCTGAGAACCATCAATACCAAGAGGAGATGCGCATATCATCGTCTTGTTCTGGTCAGACTGTTGAACACAGAGTTATGGCCCTTTGATACCTTATGCATTATGCATATAGAGCAGTATTCGTTTCCTGGCTATTTCTCTGCTACTACTGAATGGAATTCAATGAAACTTTCTGGAAACCATCTATACCAAGAGGAGATGCGCATATCATCGTCTTGTTTTGGTCAGACGGTTTAACACAGAGTTATGGCCCTTTGATAACTTATGCATTATACATAGAGAGCAGTATTCGTTTCCGTGCTTTTTCTTTGCAACTATTGGATGGATTTCAATGAAACTTTCTGGAAACCATCTATGCCAAGAGGAAATGCGCATATCATAGTCTTGTTCCCGTCAGACTTTTTAACACAGAGTAATGGCCCTTTGATAACTTATGCATTATGCATACACAGCAGTATTCGTTTCTGCTATTTCTCTGCAACTACCAGATGGATTTCAACTAATCTTTCTGAGAACCATCAATACCAAGAAGAGATGCACATATTGTGGTCTTGTTCCAGTCAGACTGTTTAACACAGAGTTATGGCCCTTTGATAACTTATGCCTTATGCACATAGAGCAGTTTTTTGTTTCCGGGCTATTTCTCTGCAACAACTGAATGGAATTCAATGAAACTTTCTTGAAACCATCAATACCAAGAGGAGATATGAATATGGTCGTCTTGTTCCTGTCAGACGGTTTAACACAGAGTTATGGCCCTTTGATAACTTATGCATTATGCATATACAGCAGTATTTGTTTCGACGCTATTTCTCTGCAACTACTAAATGGATTTCAATGATTTTTCTGGAAACCTTTAATACAAGCAGGAGATGTGCATATTGTCATCTTGTTTCAGTCAGACCTTTTAACACAGAGTTATGGCCCTTTGATAAGTTATACATTTTGCATGTAGAGCAGTATTTGTTTCCTTGCTATTTCTTAGCAGGAAACTATGGAAACCATCAATACCAAGACAAGATGCCCATATTGTTGTCTTGTTCTGGTGTGACCGATTAACACAGAGTTATAGCCCTTTGATAAGTTATGCACTATGCATATAGAGTAGTATTCATTTCCGTGCTACTTCTATGCAACTTCTGCATGGATTTCAATCAAATACCGCGCTATATTTTTACTACTGCGTTCATCATTTTAACAACTTGAAGACTTTTCGTCTCATTTTTATATTCTGGTGAGCTGCCCAACCCTTTTCACCATCTGAAGTTTTTTTTTCACTGTTTTTGCCATCCATGATAAATATCTAAATAAAGCCCTATGTCTTCAGCTGTTGTGTTAGTAATAACCAGTACTCGGCGGGGGATATAAATTCAACGAATTTGCTTGTTTCTTACTAAGTCTTACTCGGTCACCTTAGTTAAAGCAGAGATATAATGTTCTTCTGATAACTGTCACAGTTATATATATATGTTTCATGATAAAGTTGAGGGGACTACCAAATGCCTCTGTACAACAGGATCTTTATGTGTCAACCTACTATTGTAGGTGATACAACAAATTTATAAATATTTAAATAAAAACATTTTACATAAATGGTTTCCTCTTTTTTTTTGTATTTTAATAACTGTAAAGTTTGTCAACCAGTTCCGGTTAATCATTTTATAAGTTGTGAAAAAATATATTAAAAACAATAATCTGAATTTTGTTTTCCGTTTTATATCATGCTCGAAGTCTTACCAAAACTACGTTGAAATTATTCTAGTCTCCGCATGTGTTTACTTCCACAAATGTAGCAATTATTGATAGACACATTTCAACCAGTTCTGGTTAATTCAATCAGTTCCCAATAGAAATCGAGAAACTTCTCTCATTGAAGTGTTTTGACTGTCAGATTTGACAGCTGTTTAATGGTTTTGACAGACCGATTCGATTTTCATATGTTTTCTGTCTTTCTGCCCATGAACAGGCTCAATCAAACCAAGCCTTTAATATTTTCATATTTGTCGAGTTCGTCGGCTTTCAAAGTTCCCTTTTCATCTATTTTAATATGACGTACCTTTGTTAGAATTTGACAATGTTTCATATTTAATGTTGTATAAACTTTGACAGAACTGCTGTTCAACAAAACTCCTAACATTTTTCAGGAAACAGTGCTGCTGAGGGAATGTTGAAGTGAGGTCCTCCAGTTGCTGTATATGATTGTGCTAGTGGTAAGTGTGAAGCTTGCAATGACAACAATGTTTTATGTTAACCCTTTCCTCTGAGGACCACAATGGAAATAAGGGATATATTGTTTCACTTTTTTGTGTCATTCTTGGTATTAATGTATTTAACGTGGCAACAATATGTGATATTTATATACATACATGTATATTATAATTAGTGATCTCATTTAAAGTCATTTTATTGTGAATCTTATCCATGACAAAAAGTCTTAATCAAATAATATGTATTTATTGTATTGTTAACTAATTTATATTTGTTATTCAAACAATGTTGGTATACTGAAATAAATCTATCTATCCATAAATATGCGTTTTTACGCATGTGCAACACGCATTTTGGTCAGAAATAACCTAACAAAAAGCGAACAGTTTAGATCCTGATCAGACGGCATAGATGTGCCGGCTGATCTGGATCTAAACTGTTCATTTAGGCAAAGATGTGTCTATGGAGGAAAGGGTTAATTAAGTATATACTGAACTGAAAAAGTCCTTAGCAATACAGTTTCCCCAGTAAAAGTGTACATTAAGCAGGGCCTTTTTAAAAAAATCAAGAGCAGCAAAAACAAAATGTAATTCTGAATATGAGATTGTTATGTAAGTGGTTGGGATGCTTCATTTTAACTCTTACTTACTAACTCTGATGGAGATAATAAGGCAATTTCGTCAAAAAATGAAAAAAATACATATAAAATTAAAGAATTGTTTAAAGTAAATAAGATTAAAATAATATGATTTACCTCAATTTGAAAAGATACTAGCAAATGACAAGGTTAAATTGTTTAACCCTTTCCTTGATATATAGGCATTTTTGTGCATGTGCGGCCAGTGTAGATCCAGAACAGCCGGCACATCTGTGCCGTCTGATCAGGATCTGCACTGGTCGCATTTTGGTCAGAAATAACCTAATGACTCAAAAAGCAAACAGTTTAGATCCTGATCAGATGGCATGGATGTGCCGGCTGATCTGGATCTAAACTGTTTGCCCTAGCAATAAAGGTGTGTCTGTACAGGAAAGGGTTAAATTGTAGTTTATTTTTGTCCAAGTGCATTATAGCACAATAAGGACAATATAACACATACATACATACGATTATATATTTGACTTCCATTAACAACAATTAGGGTATGTGTGGTTGGGGGGGGGGGGGGGGGGTAGGGAGAGAGAACATGTCTCACCAAATTAATAATAACTCATGTCTTTTAGGCAAAAAAATATCAAAATTTTGATCTGTTGAAGGGACGAATTAAATAAAATAAAGAAAAATCTTTATCAATGTATCAATGTAAATTATAATAAATTATGATAATATTAACAGTAGCTTAATACTTACAAAAAATCATAACAAATAACTCCTTTGATGTAATGTGAAAATTTGATAATGAAGAAAGAGTTCACAGTTTGAATGTTGATTTACACATATTAATGACTGTAAATTATATATGAAAACCCAAGTTGACTGATCTATTGTTGCAGGTGATAATCCTTGATGACACTGTTGCAAACTTTAATCCAATTACATTTTAATAGCAATTATATCATTTGTCAGAAATTAGCCAAGTGCTTCTTTAATTTTTAAAGTGTGGCAAACTTGTTTTGTTTAACATCTTTGAAGATGCTCCTTTGAACATGTAATTAGATAAATACTTGCTACCTCCATTTAAACAATATTTTATCGTCACTTATTCACTGTTATTTTCTGTAAAATATATTTGTTAAAATATAGCAAGTGAAATATAATAAAATAACAATTATTTTCAGAACAACATAAACATGATCTCCATTTGGTTGGTATGTGAGTTTTGTCCCCTTCAAGTACTTAACAATTTACTCCATAGAAACACCTTTATTGCAAGGGCAAACAGTATAGATCAAGATCAGCCAGCCCATGGCAGGAATGTGTAAGCTGTTCTATATCTTCAAAAGTCACACGTGTGATAAAATGTGCAAAGTAACAGGTTAATAACATGTATTGTATTAAAATACTACTCTAACCCTTAACTTCATGTAAACATTTTGGTCACATGGGCAAACAGTTAACGGTGTAGATCTGTATCATCAGATCAGGATCTACACTGTGTTTTTGACTAAGAAGCCACCTGAAAAGATCAAAAGGCGTGGATTTGATTTCCAGTTATATTAAGCCTTTCCTGGATATATACACATTTTTACGCATGTGCAACCAGTGTAGATCTGCACTGGTCGCATTTTGGTCAGAAATAACCTAATGAATCAAAAAGCGAACAGTTTAGATCCTGATCAGGATGTGCCGGCTGATCTGGATCTAAACTGTTGGCCCTAGCAATAAAGGTGTATCTATACAGGAAAGGGTTAAGGACCTGATTAACCGTTGACTCCATGGGATATGGCTGTTGTCCATTAGGAACAGTGTAGATCCAAATCAGCCAGCACATCCTTGGTGGTTTTCTTAGGATCTACACTTTTCATTTGATTCACTAGATTATTTCTGACCAAGAAGTGAATAGTGTAGATCGTGATCAAATGGCCTATGCAATAAATCCCATATAATATATGAAGTAAGGCATTAATTAAAAGCAATATAATATCTGTGTTCACACACACCCAAAGAAGGTAACACATGCATTAAATATGTTCAAATATGTTAGTTGTTAATAAAATTGTAATCATGTTTTGTAAATAAAATTGGAATGTAAGTTAATCTTTTACTTTTGGTAAATCATTATTTGAGATTGTGGAAAAAAATACATAAAATAAAATATTTCTGTAGATTTAAAGCAATGTCTCAAACAGATTGGACCAAACCATTGGCCTGCACAACTAGTTTTTCAATAAATTATTTGTCTGTTACCAATTTTATGCCATAAAACAATTTGGATTTAACTGAACATTTTTTATTGCTAACTCAAATTAATTATATTTTGCTTTATTGGAATTTATTGCCATATATTACAATTCTCAACACTGCCTAGAACAGGAAGCTTATGGCAATGTGTGGGAATTAACTGCTGATGTTCGGTTGTTTATCTGTGTTCAGTATATCTGGTGACATATGACATTTGGCAAACTAATCCACCATAATGGCAGTGGACATAACATGTTCCAATATCTTAAATTTGAGTCTGTAAAATGTAAAGTTATTAAAATGTTGAAACTGAACATACTTCACAAACTCTTGTACATTTCAACTACCTTTTAATCACGTCAATATTTGTATACCTTTCAAAAAATGCTATATATATATATTTATAATTGAAATAGAAGTAATGTTTTCAATGCTTCTAATTAAGATATTAATTTATATAACATAAGAAATGAAAAGGTTACAATAATTTGTGGAAACAGGTGTCATTTTATTCCAATTTTACTTTAATTCAGGATATGTAACACTGTATATGATGAAACAACAAGGCAGGCTTTGTAATAATTGTAGATCCTGAACAAATCGCAGACACACTGAACTGTAAATGATTAAGACTTTTTCTTGATGCATAAAGAATGAATCTGACTGAACAGTGAACATTTTAGAATGTGATACATTTTAGAATTAAAGTTTTGTTAATAAGCACATTACAGCAGAAGTTTGTGATGCTTCTACATTAGTGTGATGCTTCCACAATAGTGTGATCAATCTGAGCACATCATTACTATGATTTCACTTGTTTATTATTTTGTTTTGTATCTAATCAATCACTTCAAAAATACCCAGGAACCTTATTATGTACTGTGTGTGGAAATTACATTTAAAAATGAAATTATATGCAAAGTAAGGCTGTGAATGTTGTTTAATATAAATTCTGCAGATAGATCATATCTGCAGCATTTTTCATATTTCTTGTGATATTTAGAGTAGTAATGTGTCATCGTTATTGTTTAATGCATAATTTGGCCTGCATTAAGTGTGCTGCGATTAAGACAGTAGCTATTTTGACACATTGTTATTTCATGCATAATTTGGCAGGCTTTAAGTGAGAATTCAGACAGTAGCTATTGTTGCACCTTGTTTATTGTCAACACCTTTAATAAGTATACCTGTATATCACCAATCAACACCCTACTGCAAGGTTCATTGCTTCATGAATATTAATGAGCAGCTGGCTTCCAACAGAAATGAGAGCCAATCAGAATGGTTTGCATGTTGTGGTTAATCTGCATAATCCCTCCTGCTAAGGAAAGATCCAATCACAAAATATATACTCAAAAAATCATATTTTAATTGTTTTATAATTGATAATACTCAAACTGACAACTATAAATCACAGAAAAATCAAGATTTTAATCATTCTAATTTGAAAGAGTGTACCAATATTAATCTTCTTAATTTAAAGAAAGTTCATGTGATCTGACTGGATTTATCATATTTAAAGTGTGTTTAAGTGAAACAGTATCATTAATTAGTGACATTAAAGTGATAGCTTAATAAGTGAGAAATAGTGTTGATTAATTGAGTGATAGACTTTACTGTTATACTGAAGCTATGGCTACTGTGTCTAGAAGAAGGGGAATCTTCATGAAAGGTAAGGATCCATTTAACAATACTTCATCATATTATGATATGTATTTTAAATGAAATGACCAGGTATTAGAATGTGTAACATGAAGTGTAGTGATATTAAATTGAATAATTAAATTAAATACCATTCTTTCAAATATTTCCTGGTAAGGTTACATCAAATAATATTTTGTATGTTTTTCTTCAAATATAATTCTTAAAAAAAAATAACAATAAATATTATAATTTGTGATAATAATATATTATTAATATACAAAAAATGAAAATTCAAAAATATAGTGTTTTATTCTATGATTTAAAATATACATTTTAGGAATACTTAGGATTGTATTTCAATGTTAAATAGATATTAAAATTATAAGTTATATGATATTATAATAAGGTATTTATGTATTGCATGGGTTAAAATAATAATAATTATAATAATTACCCCCATATATGGAGTAACATTTTCATCATTTAAATCATCAATTATATTTCTAATACACTCACCAAAAGAATTGGGTCAACTAAAATATTTTGCAATCCTCTAATGTACTTCATGAATGAGTGATGGAATTATATCTTAAATCTTACTTAGTTGTGATTAACCCTTCCCCCCACACTTTTATTGCATGGGCCGTGCTGTCTGTTAAGTACTTTATTTTATTATAATTTCCATATTGTTTATCTGTGTTCATTATCTTTATAAAATTATACTTTAGTTCATTTGCATCTAAATATTTGCAAGTTGGTATATTTTTTTATATCAAATTTCATGTAATTAAGCTGATATCAGTTTTCTCTGACTTAATATAGTTATAAATAGTAAAAAAATATTTAAATAATAAAGTTTAAAAAAATAATTGTCCTTATCCATCTAGAATAGTATTGATGTGACTAAAACAATAATACTAAATATGATAATTCTGCCTTATAAAATGATATTTTTTGAAACATTTTATAATTTTATAATTATACCCTTACATTGAAAAAAAAAAATGGTTCAAATTTTGAGACTGTGGTGGGAACAAAATAGACTGGAAACTTTAACGTTTGTATAATGTTTATTTTGTTAAAAAAATGTGAAATAACCACCACAAGATATCAAAACCACTTAAGTCTAGTCTCAGAGGTGATCTTAATAGCAAGATTGTAATTTGAAACCATATTCAAGAAATTTGGAATGTCAGTTAATTGTGTTATTGTAGTTAAGTTTTGATTAACCTGATTTGATGAATCATTCTATTTCAATTTAACCCTTAGATTTAAATATACTGCTATAGATATAGGGCATAAGTGAACACCAAATGGCTTAGAACCAGAACAGCTGATGCATCCTAGCCATTAGGATCTTTACGGTTAAGCTAGACAGTCGTTATCAATAAATAATGTATTTACTGAGCAAGTAGTTTATTTATTGATCAGTGTAGACCCTGACTAGACTGGCTGATTTTGTTCTACACTGGTCACAGAATGTGACAATGCTGTGCATAGCACTTACAAGCTGAACTGTGTCACTAGTTATAGCTAGATGCACTTGCTAACTGTCAGTACATTTCTACAAAACATTTGATTATCATTTGTGCAATCAATTAATTAATTAAACCTTTCCTCCATATACAGGCTTTTTTATGCATGTGCGACCATTGTAGATCCAGATCAGCTGGCATATACGGATGTACTCCATCTGATCAGGATCTGCATTGGTCAGAAATAACAAATCAAAAAGCGTGTGCAGATCCTGATCAGATGGCACAGATGTGCCTGCTGATGTGGATCTTCACAGTTTGCCCAATTTCAATGCAATAAAGGTGTGTCTCTGGAGGAAAGGGTTAATGGAATTAGCTTTCTTTTAATTTGAGTCTGTTCTTTGAAATGGAAATTCATTGACTAAACTAAACCTGTATGCCATAGCACCACTTGTATGGCTGAACAGTGTAGATTCTTATAAGCTATAACATCCTTGCCATTTGATCTGGATAAACACTGGAAGATGCAACCAGTGCAGATCTCGATCAAACTGCATGGATGTGCCAGCTGATCTGAATCTTCAGTGGTTTCATATGTGTTAAATGTGTATATATGGAGTATGAATGGGTTAATGCACTTCATAGAGAAGAGCATAGACCAAGATCTCATTCACAGGCTGATCTGGGTCTGCAATCATGAAATAATCCTTATCACATTTGCTAACAGTGCAAGTCCAGATCAGCTGACACTTCCGTAATGTAAATCAGAATCTCTAATTTGCTTCTTGGTCAGAAATAACCTGATAAAACTAAAATTAGGATAGATCCTGATCAGATGGCACAGATAAACAGGCTGATCTGGATCTACACTGGATAACTGCCATATCAAATTTAGTGCAGGTTAATTATAAGTTCATATGGATTCAACGATGAAAAGGAAGATAGCATTTAGCCCTGTTTATATTTCCCCTTTTTCAATGTTTTTATACGCCCGTTTGAAAAACTGGACGTATTATGGGAACACCTGCGGCGGCGGGCGGGCGGACGGGCGGCATCCACAGGGTTTCCGCTATCTAAGTCAAAGAGTTTTCATCAGGTCTTATCAAACTTGGTGAATATGTTGGTGTGCATAATGTCTCGACCAAGTTCTATAACCAGCCAAATCCCCCAGGCACTCCTGAATTATGGCCCTTTAATTGTCCAAAATTTGGGTTTCCGCTCTCTAAGTCAAACAGTTTTTGTCCTGTCTTTATCAGACTTGGTGAATATGTTGGTGGGCATAATATCTGGACCAAGTTCCATAACCAGCCAAATCCCCCCCATGCACTCCTGAATTATTTCCCTTGAATTGTCCAAAATTACTGTTTCCGCACTCTAAGTCAAAGAGTTTTCATCCGGTCTTTATCAAACTTGGTGAATATGTTGGTAGGCATAATATCTCGACCAAGTTCTATAACCTGCCAAATCCCCCCAGGCACTCCTGATTTATGGCCATTGAATTGTCCAAAAACTGATTACTTTAAAACTGACCGGCGTATTTTGTGTCAGTTTGGCACTCTTGTTTGACTTATATGATATAAATGATCCTGTACTGATTGTTTGGGTGGATTTGAACCAGTGGTTATGTAAAAAAATCTGCATATTAAAATACCAGTTCAACCAGACTTCTGTTTAAAGACTTTTCTCCATAATTCTAGACCACAATCAGTACAAGCACATATTTAATCATGTTCTTTGATTACAATGTAAAAAATTTGTTCTATATTTCTCAGTGAAAATCCAGATGGTATCAGATGGTTGACCTTTTACAACTGTTTGAGTACATGTGTGATCAGTGTCATCATCTACATAGGCTACACTGCGTGGGTGAACAATGCAGATCCAGATCAGCTGGCACATATGTGGCACTTGATCAGGATCTCCACTGTTCACTTCTCTATCAGAAATAACCTAATTTAACAACAACAACAACAAGTAAACAGAACCTGATCAAATGGAATAGGTAATCTAGATCTACACTGTTACCTATGCCATAAAGGCGAATATATTTAGTTATGTAAGGGTTGAATAATTTTTGTAAGGCTCTAATTAATTCATGTAGATGGTGAAACTAGATTTAGTATTATCCAGAATGATTTTGTCATTGTTTTAGGTCAGTTGAAGGTGTCAGCCTACATGAACTATGGACTCCTCACCGTGCATGTTGTTCAGGGGCGCCACCTGGCTGCAGCGCAGAAACAACAACCCAGCACGTTTGTGATGCTCTCTCTGATCCCTGAGGATATTGGTGTCACTCCTTCACGTTGCCGTTCCACTGTGGTTGCCGGTACCAGCTGTCCCTCGTACAACGAGAAGTTCTCCTTGTGAGTGTTTCCATTATAATTTAATGCTGTACTTGCACCCTTGTTTTATTGGATAACCATTTACTCACTATATACGCATGAAGATCTAGATCAGCTGACTGTATTGCTCACATAAGTGAACAGTGTAGATCCAGACCAGCTGTCCAGTCTGATTTATATCTGCAATGCTGGCATTATGGTCAGAAAGTGAACAGAGCAGATCCTGATAAGCTTAGATGTACCAGCTGATCAGGATCTACATAGTTCTCCCACGTCAGAGGTAAGGGTTAATGGACATGTAAAACCATTGTCATGGGAAATTGATGTGCAGACTGCAAACTTGACAAGCAACAAAATATCACTTTTCTTTGAAAAATGAAAAAGGAAAAACGTTTATTTTGTCAGAATAGTGTGTTGGGTTTTTTCATGTCCTCGAAAAGCACATTTTCCAACGGTGCCCCACCTCTTGGGCTGGTTAAAAGTGGTCTTAATAGTGGAGTGGTCTTAATTCTTTGGAAAATTGTTTTGAAACAATTGACAGTAAATTGAAACAGTGGTCATATTGGCGGGACAGCCTTTAGGAGGAGCTGTACTGAACATGCACTATTAAAATACCAGGACAACAGTCTGGATATAAAATGATAAACATGACCCCATCAATTTGTTACTGTATGGAATATTCTACAATGTATTGTTGTTTGTTACAGTGAGGTAGGAGAGGAGGATGTACACAAGCGTCTGCTGATCACTGTCTACCACAAGGATCACTCGGGGTGAGTGTACAGTTTTGGCTACTCGATAGAACAAGATCACTGCCTATCTACATGTGATGTGTTGGAAAGCCCAGTACTTAATTTAAACATTGGCACTTAAAATAGAAACAACTCTTTAAAGACATTTTAACAGTTTTGTCAATATTCTGTTATGGTCTTGATTTTGATTACTTCACAACAGGAGAACAGATATAAATAAAGAACACATTGCTTTAAGTATGCTGGTTATTTAATTGGTTTGATAGACTTGGGTGAAATTCAGGATTTTGTTTGTCTAAAATGGTCTATTATATTTTCCTTTTGACAAATTATAAGGACTTCAGGGTTTCCTAACTTTACACCATGGACTTGCATAAAAGTGTGCTGCCTGGCCTAGGTTTTTCCATCATAACTAAAATCATAACAACTGTTATTTTATCCACCTTTTTAGCCGCCGTGAGTCCCTGGGCTGCACATCTTTTGGTGTCAGACATTTATGTCAGGACAGACAAGAGGTCAATGGATGGTATCATCTGCTAACAGACGACATAGGACGCAGGAAGCATCATCGTGTTGCTACCAAAGACAGACCTGCAGTGCCCGTGATGCAGAGCCGTGAACCACGCAAGATACCGGCAGTAAACAAGGATGTACCAGAACTTGACCGACTGGAATTCACTATACAACGCTCTGCTTATGGTGGTTTTGGTTTCACTGTTATGGATGCATGCCCTGTGAAGATCGGTCGTGTGGATGGATCCTCGTTCGCTCAGAGTGCCGGGCTTCAGAAGGGTGACTGTGTGATCCGAGTCAACGGTCAGAATGTGTCCAGATCTACATCAGTCAGTGTAGCCAAACTTATCAAGTGAGTAATAGATGTAGCAGACTACGATACTTACATTAAATGCTACTAAGTAAGTCACATGGGTTTTCAGTTTTCATTTCAAGGCTCTGATAAATCTATATATATATATGATTGATATAACAACATGAATGACTTGTCTACATTGAAATTAAATAAAATTAACTGCTCATTAAACTGTTTATGGAACTGTTATGACATTAAGAAACCTTTCTAGTGTAATTGCATTGATTGAAAGAAATAGTATCCCACTAATTAGGTAATTAATCATAATGCAGAAGTATGCAAGATAACAAAATCTTGCCAAAGTTCCTTTTTAACCAAGATGTATTCAATCTTACTTACAATTATCTTTCCAGGACAAGTGGCAATATGGTTCGTCTGGAGGTCCATCGCCCAGGTTACTATGCCTCGCCCACTACACATCAAGGCTCTGCCTCCTGTTCTAAGGCTTGCAAGTCTGACAGTGATGACCCCTCCTTCCAGGAGTTCACCATCTATGATGATCAGACAGCTCTTCTCAACACGGCCATTGTAAGCTTTAAACCATTCAGTATGCTGAACAAACTGAGATCCAAGTCCTGCTTCAGTCTCTCTCCTTCGAGAACTATGAGAATATAGATGTGATTACATGTTAAATAGTAAATCTAGCTGTGATAGAAAAAGTGTGCTGTACTCAATAACTGTCAATTGTCAATACAGTAAAAGACCACAAGTTAAAAGTTATTTAAGTTTTAAGTTTTACAGTTGCCCAATCCAAGTGGTCAAAATAGCAGGTTTTTAGTGAATTTGATTCTGCTTACAGTACTACAATGTTCTAAACCAGGTAATTTACCAAAATGAAAAAAGAGAGGTTTTTCAATGGGAATTTTTTTATAGACCACTATGCAGCACAAACTTAATTGAAACTTAGTTGCAAGTGTTTTGTATTATATATTCTATGTAAATATATATGTATTTTATTGTAAAAGATGTTGTGACAGTGCAAGGCAGACAGTTCTGTCTCAGCAGGTTAAATTGGATGCTGGTGAATTTGCAATGTTGGCTTAGGTTGGCTGAGTATATCAAGAGTATATATATATATATATATTATTCTTTGAAATAAAATATGTTTTCCAAAAAAGGACCTCTTTTGTTCTTTGCAAATTAAAAGGTTGATTTTAATGCCAAGAGGTCAAAAAGTTGTGTCTGTCTGCAAGTGTCTGCACTGTCCAACATCAAAATTTCAAAATTTAATCTTATTACTGTATTCTATTTTAAAACCTTTTAAGAATCTATCTGTTATGATTACAGAGTGTAGACACTCGCAGACAGGCAGCCCTCCATCGACTGTTGTGTTTGGAGGAGAACTTTGTTGACCTTATGAACGACGGTATCAACATGTTTTCGCGACCACTGCGTCACTGTGTTATCACCCGCTCCCAGCATGTAGTGCTTTTCCAGAATATCGAGAAGGTAATTGCTGTTTTATTAAATATTTTATTAATTGGAACAGGAGTTGCTGAAAGAAGTGCATTATGCATTTCACAGTCATTATTAAACCAAATTACATCAAAGATGCAAACCTCTATCATCTGCCTTTAATCAGAGAAGCTTTTTGTTTTCTGAAAGACTAAATACAATAACACTGATAAAAAGAACTAACCCAAATAATCTTTCAGTTTCCTTGGTATTTATTGTATATATAACTTCTTACAGCATACATAGCCGCATATAAAAACTGAAAGAGAATGATTCTAAAACAACAGAGAACAATGATGCTTTAGCTAACAATTCAACTACACAAAAGCTATAAAGATATTAAAATGTTATAAACAGCTGTCCATATTGCCTGTGTTTGTTAAACCCGCATTAAAATCAGCCTCTGGTTGTAATAGTAATCATGTGTTGTTAACTTACAGTTAGTGTGTATGAGCCAGTACCAGGTACGACAGATCCTTGACAACCTGCCGACACATGCTCCCTCTGACGAGGATACTGATGCTTCCTTCTCTGGAGAGAGTGACCTTACCCCGGCTATTGGCTACATCTACTTGTCTAAGGTTAGTACTGACTTAAACATACCAGCATAATACTGGTATTCAAACAAATAGATCATAGCTTTCAAAGTTTCAGTAATACAATGTACCATGTCAGCTTGTCAGATCATTCAGAAATGGTTGACAAATTGACACCTGAATTCTTCCTAAAATAAGCTAATGTTAATTAATAAATATGTTGTGATTTGTGAATACCAGTTTTGCATACTGTAAGCTGCATGAATGCAGGGACTTGTTTTTGTTGTTTACATGTAACTCAAATATATCAGTATGTTCATACTTTCATAAAGCAAGAAGCTGGAAAATCACAGCATCACACAGCATACACTGATTTGTCTGGGTATATTTTAACCATTGTATGTTGGACAGGGGTTGAAGACTGGACAAAGTCATAATTGTGTATTATATGCTTAATGATCGGGTATTTAAAAAGCAGATAAAGATAACATAATTCCTCCTTATTTTTTCAGTTACCTGTTCTGTGTGGAGCCTACTTGATGTACATCAAGGGTCTGACTCGTGCTGCTACCTTACTTGCCTCCTTGGAGAAGAGTGATCAGTTCTGTGGATTTCTGCTGAATGTACCCAGCGAGGGAAGAAAAGAACTGAGTTTGTGTGATTTTCTGAATCGTCCACTTCGCCACTTAGAGGACATGTGCGGTCTTCTCTCTACCATTGCACAGACTACGATGCCTCACTCTGAGGAACGTGCCATGTTTGAAGAAGTCCTATTTGGTAGGTTCATCTCAAAGAAGCATTCAAATATTTAAGTCAACTTCTGAAAAGAGCTCTGTGTAAAGCAGACTGTAAATGAGCTCACAGCTGTATGCCAATGCTCTGAAAAATTGTTAAGGGAAATAATAGATAAAATTTAACAGTTATGATAAATGATTTTTATGTTTTATGATAGCTATGCAATTTCAGCAATCATACTGTCTGATCAGGATCTACACTGTTTAAAATTCATTGGGTTACTTTTGATCAAGAAGTAACCAGTGCAGATCCAGATCAGATAGCATGGATAAGGGTTAATTGGTGAGCAATATCTCTTTCAAGATAATATATTTCATTAGCATTACAATCGGGAACAAGTGAAAATAAAAATAATAAATGCAACATACAGACATCACTGCTTTTGAATTGACATATATATAAGCTCTAAATATTACGTCTTTGTTAATTAACTTCCACATTATTGTAATGTTTTCCCTCATATTTTCAGGTTTACAGCCTATCGTCAGCCAGATTAGTTTAACTCCTGCATTGAAGAGTCGTCTGCCTGCTCTCTCCCAAGAGTTTCTACACCCCACCTCTACCTCACAGCGCCTGGTCCCTATGATGGGTTCTTTGGTTCTGAAACGTTCCTCGTCTGAGCGGTCCTCATCCAGTGGGTTTGGTAGCGCCGGTTCCCAGCAGTCAGACACAGCTTCCCAAACAGGTTCAGACACTCTCATCTGAAACCCCTCAGTGCTACTTGTGTAACTAAGTTATCAAGTGCTTTCCAATCATGTGACAGTTTACTAGCTGTAACAGTACTGCATGTCTTCAGTAACTGTTTTAACATTGCTGAAATTCTAGTCAATTGCAACAGTGCTTTGCACAAGATTGTCTGTACCATAGTGCTTCTGTTTAAGATTGTTTCAATGAATAATTTATTACAGTGTTTTTGTAAAATTATTTTCTGTACACTTAATGAAAGTGTGGTTTCAAGGTTTGTTACAGATTTAGTTGTTGACTGTAAATATTGTTTGCATCTATTGTTATTGTTAAGTTTTATTTGATTGTTCAATATAATTGTTATAAATATGTATTTAGAAGTGCTCTCAGTTACTTTTTGTTTCATGTTTGTCTTCCACTGCTCTCTCTATTCTCCTGTATGTGTGTCTTGTACAAATTGTAGTGTGTTGTTGCATATGGTCTGTCTTTTAAAATAAACAGTTAAAACCGAATTGTTTGAGTTGGGTTATTTTTGCAGTTATGAAGTTTTCTATTATAATAATTTATAATCCCAATGAAATATAACCTAGGCATACTTTTATAGCCTCTGGTTTATGAAATTTAAAACTCGGGCCAGTCTAAGCATTTTATAAATTGAAACTGATCGACATTCCCCAAATGGACTTATAAAAGTTTTGTATCTTGTCGACAATCTTAGGACCATGAGCTCTGGCATTCAACCTTGTGTAAAGGTTATTGTTGTCCTTGCTGAAACAGTATCAAAAGTTAAAGGCTCCATTCAAGAATTCATTCATTAAGTTATTTTTGGGCTGAACAAAATGATCAATTAAGCACATGCTAATACCAGATGTTATGTGATCCCACTTCCTGAATACAAGAGGTAAAAGGTAAAAAGTTGTTTTTTTATGTTTATAAGCATGCAGTATCAATGTGAATTTGTATACCACTGTTATCCCAAGGGCAAACAGCGTATCTCTGTAAAGCAACTGTTAAAGTAACTGAACTTTTTTCATAAAGGAAAATAGTACCTGATCAGTTATTTAGTGTTAGTCAGCAAAAGTATACATAATAAAAAGTATACATAATAATATAATTTATAAATTAAAACATAAATTTCAACGTTTTACAATAACTTGACATATGTGTTCCACGAAACACCACATTCTACTGATGCATTTGGTCCACAATTGATAATTTTTCAAATTTATTATTGACAGAATGTGATTGAGTCTACGAGACGCTAGATCGGATAGTTACGGAAACCAGTTTTTCTCTAGTCGGTGTTTCGTGCAAAGAAAACGGTGTGAAGTTTTGCACATTTAAACGATATCGCGGAAAATTAGTTTTATGGTATATATAAAAAGGTGAGAACATAGCGAGATAAATAAAAATTGAGCTTATTTATGTATACAGCAAAATCTGCGAAAAGTATGTTTTACATTTTGAACTAACTGCCTTTGGTCATTATAAAAGCTGTTGCATAATCGTTGTTATTAATATTCGGATAGTACGAAATCCGGTTAAAACATCAGTCACTGTTAACTGATCCTGTTAACCCTACCTGCAAGACACTGCCTTATTGAAACAACAATAAATGCTTAGCTAGTGTGTTTATCATCAAACAAAACACTTACGTGTTTAATGATATGGTGATAGAAGTAATTAGATAGCCATAATATAATTTGTCTTGAAAATAATGACTAAATGAGGCATCAAAAAGGAGAACGTAATGATTTTTCTTGCCTTTTTCAGGTTTATTTTTTCCTTAACAAATCATGGGTTTTGAACACTAATGGAAAAAGAGAATTTTTTTGGGGGAAATTTGTCCAGGGGAAGACGCAAACTGCATCAGTTTGAATTCAGGGCTTTTTTCCTCCATTTTGGGAATATGACCTCAACGGTATACCCCTGGAATTGGGAAATTTCATGTCATTTTACCAAAAATAGTGATTGTCATTGGGGAATAAAAAAGTTTTAGACATATTTGATATTGACAATAATTTCTGGATTAAAGAAACAAATGATGCCTGATTAACTAACAAGCTATGATAATTTATTAATGAAATGAAACAGGCAACACAGTTTTTTCATCAGACATTTTCCCAGGAAACATTTGACGTCGAAAAGACGTTGGATTGACGGCAGACCTCGACGTCGGAACAACGTTAGATTTTGGTTGGAAATGAAAGTTTTTTAGACGTCATTTTCCGACGTCGGATTTACGTCGGGTTCCGACCAAAATACAACCACATTCCGACCAGAATCCGACCACAAACTGACCAGAATCTTACCTAAATCGTACCTCTTCCTTTTATTACTATCCAGTGTAATAGGACTATTTAAAAAATACTATCAAGGTGTTTTTGAATTCATCTATTAACCTCTTTTCTAAAAGTAATGTGTTTTATGAGCTCTGTATCATAACAATAGCCCAGAAGCGAGACTTGTTCGGGACGAAACGTATTTCATGAAAACAACTCCACGTGTCTTACACAGGTAGTGGGCCTGAATCTCAACAAGAATTAAGCAAAAACTAGAATTTAACAACAAACTAAGAATACGAAAAAAACATACTTGCTTAATCCTTCTTCTCTGGCAAAATTATAAAATAATCCCTTTCCCTTTCTGTGTTTGTTTGGCGATTTTGTCTTTGTTCTTTGTTTCTTTGTTCAAAATGGCGCGGATTGTTTACATTTAGATTCGATTGCACGTGTTTCGATAATATTCCTTCCATTAAAAAGCTAACCATTCAAATTTAGAAATAAATGTCATTCATATTTTTTTATGAATTGAATTAATGCATATGTATAGAAAATTTGGAAAAAAAAAGTTATTCGAAATTAATTTTTCCAAGGGGTTAACAAGTCAAATATCTTACCAAAATCTATACGACGTAATTTTCCGACGTCTAAACGACGTCACATTTTCAACGTCGGATTAACGTTAGATTTAGGTCGCCGAGATCGCGACCAAAATCCAACGTCTTTCTGACGTCGGGTGTTTACTGGGTTTTTATTGAATCTGCTGAAAATTTTTCTTCTCTAATTGGGAAAAAAGTATGTGTTTTGAGATTGGAAACAGGCCTGAAAATCTGCTTTAAAATCGACTAATAAATGCCCAGGAATTTAAGGTCTGTGGTCAAAATCAGAGACTACTTGTACCTAAGTACCCAGTGTTTTGTCTTGTAATAAAATTTTATTTATACGGGGGCCAAGAGTCGTTCTCTTTCATGAGAGATTAAGACTGAGTTCTGCCATGAACAAGGTTTGGCAGTAATTACCACCTCCATGAAGTAATCAGCCCCAGGTCAGAGACTTAGGCCAATCTCTCAATGCCTCCATTATGTTGAATAGATTGATAATTTAAGTCTGTGTCTATTGTAGATAGAGGATGAGTATAATGTTTCTGCTATAATGATGTTAATCATAGTAATTTATTTCATTGAATATTTTTTAGGCTTTGTTATCAACTTGTGACCAACAGTAAACAAGTGTGGAGCTGTTTATCAGTTTTAAAACAGATAAGAAACTCAGTTGATAGACAAAGCATTAAACTCTCAGCCTTGGTGACACCACTGTCAACAATGTCACAGAAAGAAGCCAAGAAAAGAAAGCTTGACAAATCTGATGACAGTCAAAACAGTTCCAAAGAAAATTCGGAACCAGAAACAAAGAAAGCAAATCATGAAGATTTCCTAACACAGATCAAGGAAACAAGACTTGCTGTCTGCCAATCAGTGGATGAGTTTAAGTATAACAAAAAGCGTGTACGAGTATTGACAAAGGCACAGGATTTTGCGGAGGACAGTAACGGTGTAGTATACTGGATGTCCAGAGATCAAAGAGTGCAAGGTACTTAATGTCTGGCAGTTCAGTAATTTTGGTTTGAAGATCTGTTTTGATTATTAGCCCCTTTCTCCATATATACATGTTTAAACACGTGTGCAACAAGTGTAAATCTGAACAGCTAGCACAGCCATGATGTCTGATCAGGATCAGGATCTACACTGTGCCCAAGATCATAAAACAAAATCTGGAGATCAGTCTCAAATCTCAAGCATCTGATTGGCTGAAATGGCGACCAGTCGCCATTTCAGCCAATCAGATCCTTGAGATTTGAGACTGATCTCAAAACTTAGTTTTATGTTCTTGGGCCCTAGTCACATTATGGTGAGAAGTAACCTATTGAATCTTAAACTTAAAGCGAACAGCAAAAAATAATGCAGGGCACTAGACAACTTTTGGGACAGTTTCACATACCCTTTGGTAGGGGAATTTGTGTCGTGTTAAGACAAAATGGGGAATTTTAAGTCATACATGCATGTTTTGACTTTGAAGTGTCACACTAACACTGTTTTCCACCACTGATTATAATATCTAGTATATTTTATGACATTAGAATGACAAATAAATCAATTTATCAATCACCTGCATCTGTACCTGAGTCCATTTCAGTTTTATTATCACATAAATTTTCAATTTTTGGAGCGGAATTTTTGTCTGAGATAGGGGAATAAAAATACTATTTTGAGAGGATAGCCAACCTATCTGGAACTACCAAGCTAATCTGGAACTACACTGTTTGCCCACTCAGTCTCAGTAAAGATGTATATATGGAGTAATGGGTTACAGAAAACCTCAAAATTTCTGTCTGTTAACATAGCTCCAGGGCTTGGTCTTCACTCACGTTTCATTGATTGTATAATATATATTATGTATGCAGGGATTCTAAAATTTCAAAATCCCTATCGGACATTGGTGCCAAAATTGACATTTCAACGTCTTCCGGTTCGCACGAACAGCGACTTCCGGTCCGCACGAACAGCGACTTCCGGTCCCCGCGTTCGGCGTATTTCACTTTCCCGACCCCCAGTCCATTTCTCTTTCCTGGCATATTTTCTCGTCGGCGATATCCTACAACCTCTCAACAGATTAATGGTTTTCGAACTGTATACCGAAAACTTCTTTGATCGATTTATAAGAGCGGCACGCGACGTTTGATGTTTACGGCGATCGGCGTCTTTGTTGTAATAAACAAGCATTCCATGCATTTAAAACGTGACGTAATGGTTCAAAACAGTTATCTTCAGCAGTGTTCATAGCGATTGTGAAGTGGATTATTTAGTTATTAAAAATGTTTTTTCTCTCGGAATTTCGGGAGGCAAGTATTCACTTTACTTTAATATACGTCGATCACACCATGCTTTGTTACACTTTCTTTTCTTTACCGGATGTAGTAATGTTTGAATCTACGAACTTACAAGAGTCTGCATATGCAACATTACTCAGAGTCGGAAATAAATGTTCATTACGTAGATTTTTGTAAATTTGAAATTTATTTGAATCGTTATATGGGTAAGTAAGCAAGCCGGTCACTCGAATTTTTTTCACATTTAAGTATATATTCATTTGAGCCATTTCAAATATGTTGTGAAATGCTAACAGTTTAAGTAAACTTCGCATGATATAAGTTTTCTTTAAATTTTATAAACAGCAATTTTTGGTTATCGGTCTTTTAGAATAACGCGCATATCGGACTAACACATGTGTCAATAAAATGCAAACTGTTTCATCGTTTACGTTAGTGAATACAACCATATGTATTGCTATCTTAAATTCTGACGTCAAACAGCCTTTTACTAGCGCAGTCCATTTTTGGAAATTAAATAACACGCCCGTTATTACAATGAGACCGACCACATCCCGTTTCATCTATGCCGCAGGCTATTCACGGAACGTGTAGTCGTGGTAGTCATGGTAGCAGACTTGTTAAGTCACTAATTGACAGGTTAATAGGTGATTAAGCTGTGAAAAAATGTACATGTAGGTAATTTTGCAACAGTTTGTAGGTCAATATTCATGACCGATTTTTTTAACCAATTTTGAAATTTCAATCGGACATTTTTCCGGAAAATCGGTCAATGACTGGCCTGCCGATGATTTAAGAATCCCTGTATAATGTATGTATTCTTGAGTTAATGCATACTTCATAAACTCTGCCAACAATGCATAATACACATAAACCATAGAATAGCATTAAATCCAACTGAAGCCATTTTATTCATAAGTTATAATTTCCATTGATATTTAGGGTAAACATTCCTTACATCATTGATGAAGCTTTCATCTTATAGATCTGTGTGTAATAAACCAAAATTTCAAGAGCATAGTTCTCTCTTGAAACGTTGGTTTATTAACACAGAGATGAAAGCGTCATCAATGATGTTAGGAATTTATACCCTTAATATTCATGGAAAAAGTAATTTTTTGTTCAAATCATAACTAGATGACTTGAAACCTCACATATTATCAGTTACTACATGTAAGTTTCAGAAAAAAATGTATGAAAATGTAATGTATTGTAAGGGCTCGCACAAGACTTGCAAATCAGGGAGAAGTTTTGTCATAATTTTGCTGAATTATGGAGAAGTTTGCAGTCAACAGCATTCTTTCCCTATATAGTCTATAGAAAATGACTTCTCCCATAGCTCAAAGAAGGGAGAAGTCTGGTCACTGATGGAGCATAATAGCATATACAAGTTGCAGTTAGATCTTACTGTTAGTTAATAAGTCATTTTAATTTGAATTTCTACATTTTGTAGACAACTGGGCATTTCTTTATGCACAGAAACTTGCCCTCAAATTGGAAGTGCCTCTACATGTGTGTTTCTGTCTGGTGCCGAAGTTTCTGGATGCAACCATTAGACATTTCACCTTCATGCTGGAGGGATTGAAGGAAGTGGAAAAGGTAGCAGTTTACTAATACTTTAATTGCAGAGTAATGCTGACTGTAGCTTCAACCATCTTTCCAGTTAACCCATTCCTCCATAGATACACCTTTATTGCTACAAGGCTACCTTTACTGCTATTGCTACATTGCTATAGGGCGAGCACAAATGTGCCAGCTGATCTGGATCTACACTGGTTGCACATGCGTAAAAGATGTATTTATGGAGAAAAGGGTTAAGTCATGTTTGTTGATGTGATAATGTATTCTCTATTTAGGAGTGTACTGAGCTTGATATAAGTTTCCATCTTCTTGTTGGATATGCCAAAGATGTCCTTCCAACATTTGTGAAAGATAACAGTGTGGGTGGGGTGGTCACAGACTTCAGTCCGCTGAGAGTTCCCCTAGCCTGGGTAGATGATGTAGTCCAGGCATTACCTAAAGATGTTCCTGTATGTCAGGTATGTGCAAGCAACCCTTTAACTGACACCTTGATTGGATATCACTGTAAACCATAGTGAGACAGTATAGATTTACATGATGGCCATCTGATCAGGATTTACACTGGTCACTTCATGAGCTTCATAAGTGAACAGTGCCATATTCTGATTAGATGGCACATGTAGATACATGTGAAAACCAACTGATCTGGATCTACACTATTCCCCCATGGGATAAAAGTAGGGATGTAAACGAACGTTCGAACATTCAAACGTTCGGATAACGTTTTGAACATTCGAATGCATTTGAAGCATTCGAACGTTAGTAAAAATTTGATAATGAGCAACAATCAAGAAGGTTTGATATTAATTTGACACAAAAACCGCCAAGATAAATCACTTTCCGTTTACAAAATACATGTCTGTATATTGATTTCTGCGCACGCCCGTTCTTTTGTAACATACGGCTAAAATATAAAGTGCGGATCAAAACAAACTGTGCACGCGCATAATCAAATTTGAAAAAGAGGTGAAATATGCATATCAGGAATCGCCACATTCAGAAAAAACAGCCTCCCCACACAGTCAAGAAGAACAGAGGGAGAGAGAGCATGGTTAATAAAATGATCAGTTTCAAAAGAGAAACCACTAACAATTAACAAAAATGAGAACCCAAGGGGTTACCGCCTTGGAACGGTCAGTGGCAAATCAAATTGCCACTGGGGGTTTAAACCAGGTTCTAGGGCATAATAGATCTACTAAAATACGAATGCAATAAAATATAAATAAGATCTAAAAAATAATTAAAAATATTGTATTATTTACTGCATATTGTAACTATGATTAATTAAGTAAATCAACAGAGCCATTCAGTAATGGAAATCGAGTTCTTCACACCTATTGTAATGTCAGTTAGAGAATATACTGTGAAAATCTTTGACACGGGAAACATCAGATTTAGGGTCCAAGTTAAGACACAAAGTTTACTTAACACGTGTCATTTAACACCTGTAAGAGCTACACAGGTCCGGTTTTGAGACAGATTTCTTGGGTACCAGGGAACTGTCAATTTGTCAACACACTATGACAATACCTGACCTTTACTGTATTTTTTTTTTAATTTCACATTGAAGAAATCATATTTTCACAAAACTCTTGTAACGTATATATCTTATCAGCTTTTCATTCGCAATTATGATAGCTTCAGTTTCATCTGACGTTTTAGAGGTAGATCCGTAGACAGTCTCATTCTCTGATAAATAAACTCACTATTAAGATTTTGGAATACTCGGATATTATCGGCAACATTTATTTGAATGACAATTTCGTAGTTTCTGGAATACTGTGAGGGTTTACCGATAAAAACAGGTTGTTTCTTGGTTTATGTGATTGTTTGTTAATAATTCGAATGTTCGAATGTAAACTGATTCGAACATTTGAATGGTAAAATAGGTGGAAAATGCCATCCCTAGATAAAAGCCATATCCATGGAGTAAAAATATAGTTTTGTGCTCTTGGGCAATGATTAGGATTAAATAATAAGTTAGTGTTTAACATTTTTAAAGAATTCTGTTGTTTTTTTTACCTGGTCATGCTTACATGAGGCACTGCCTAGAACATACATACATCTCTTTAAACAAAGCAAAGCGCCTTGTTCCTGTTTTTAGTTAAATTATATTCTCAGTAAAATAAGCTCTTAATATATTGGGGAGTTATTACTAAAGATGACCTGTGCCCAAGGTTATGAAACTGAGCATGGCGACCAGTCACCATTTCAGCCAATCAGATGCTTGAGTTTTGAAACTGGTTTCCAATCTCAGTTTTATAACCTTCAGCCCTGGTTCTGTTACTTTGTTAGGAAAACCTGATGCCATTTTGCACCCAGATAACATTCTAAGTCTTGACAAATTAAATCCAACAAAAATATTTAAATTTTAGGGGGAAACTTGAAGGTATAGAGCTATCTGTAATAAATAATTTTCGTACAGCTGATTAATTAGAATGTTTCAACAAGGTCATAGCAACATCGTTTTCTTTGGTGATGGCTTCTGGGCTTCTTCCAGTATTATACTTACACTTTGATTTTATTATATGTAGGTGGATGCACACAACCTGGTTCCTTGTTGGGAAGCATCTCCAAAACTGGAGTATGGAGCTCGAACCATCCGCAACAAGATCCACAATCAGCTGTCAGGGTATCTTACAGAGTTCCCACCTGTGTGTAAACACAAGTACAAGGCCAAGACTGAGTGTAAGGTAAGGACATGTTGTGCTAAACTTTTAGCTTCCAACTGAAAGGCATTTGTTACATTTTTATGCTTGGGACCTAACAGGAAATTATGATTAGTGGGTTTGTAGGTTGCAAGTCTATTATTACCAGTGAAATACATAGACTCAGATTTGACTATAAATTTGAGTTTGAGATGTGTTTATCAGCAGTCACAGAACATCTAGCGATCACAAGAAAAGAAGCAACATGGATAAGTCTTGGTCAGGAGAGTACTTAGACAGTAAATCAGTAGTTTAGGGTGTGACCTCTTGTCTGGCTGCTGGTGTTTTTATTTCATGACAGAGTTGTTGTCCAGCATGCAACCTGTTCAACAATTGTATTGAAAGTTGTTTATTGACAGTATAATGAAGATTACATTAATACCTTGTAAAAATGAAAAACAGTGATAGCTATTTGCTTCATTAATGATCTGACTAACAAAATTTTACCCTGTTGTATCATTTTCACTATAATATAAAATTGGCAATAGAGATCAATCAGTTCCTTCAGTGGACTGGGCTGAAGATTATAAAACTGAGCATGGAAACCAGTCTCAAATCTCAAGCATCTGATTGGCTGAAACGGTGACCAGTCGCCATTTCAGCCAATCAAATGCTTGAGATTTGAGACTGGTTTTCATGCTCAGTTTTATAACCTTGGGACCTAGTCTAATCCACTGGTCAATAACGAACATGTTTAATTTAAGCCTGTAGACTGGGATGCAGCGTATGCCAGTCTGGAAGTGAATCAGACGGTCCCGCCAGTCAACTGGGCTAAGCCAGGAACCACTAGTGGACTGCTCATGCTCGAATCCTTCTGTAAAGAGAGGCTGAAATTTTTCGGAAGCGACAGGAACAACCCGAACAAGAATGCTCTAAGCAACCTTTCACCTTGGGTCCATTTTGGTAAGAAAACATTGGAACTATAGTCTAGGAAAACCAGTCTGAACGAAATCGTTATCGATTTCTGAAAATACTATAACTTCTGACACTGTTCACCTTGGGTTTGTAATATTTCTAAGTCAATTAACAGCATTAATTCAACCCTTTACTCAGAAATATGGTTTATATCCCATATTCAACCAGTGTAGATCCAGATCTATCAGATCATATCAGACTGATCTGCTCGTTGTTCAGAAATAGTATAATAAATTTTTAACACACAAGTTACTCTTAGATATAAGCAGTATGCATTAATACTAATTGTTGATCTGTTTAGGTTCGATTACTAATTGATCAAGACTGAAGGATAAATATATATAAAAACAGAGATTGGAAACCAGTCTCAAATCTCAAGCATCTGATTGGCTGAAATGGTGACTGGTCAGATGGCATGGATGTGCCGGCTGATCTGGATCTACACTGGTAGCACATGTGTCACAATTCTTATATATGGAGGAAAGGGTTAAATACTGTGACTGCATTGCATTTAAAGATTGAATTGGTACTTTATTCCTGTCATAAGTGTACATACATACAAATCTTTAAAAACAGATTAAGACAATGGGGCAATTATAGGCTGGTTGTTTCAGGTCAGATCTCAGTACAGAGGTGTATTTTGATGGTTAAGCAGTACAGGAATCGTTACAAGGAGGGTGTTGATGCGTACATTGAAGAGGCTGTTATCAGACGAGAGCTCTCAGACAACTTCTGTTTCTATAACAAACACTATGACAGTATTGAGGGTAAGCTTGTACAAGTACAATATAAGTGCTGGAGTATCGAGTTGGAAGAAAGGTCCTAAGATGTAAAAATGAAAATGGAGACTGACAATTCTCAAATCTCAAGCATCAGAGTGGATGAAATGGAGACCATTGTCTCCAATCAGATGCTTGAGATTTGAAGTTTTATAACTGTTGACCCACTGAAACTATATTGCAAAAAGTTTTGGATGTGTACTTTTATCTTGAGATTTTGTTAATCTACCAACAAACTCCTTACAGACAGGAATATTCTATACTCCTTTTTTATGCCCCCAAAAAGTGGGAGGCATATAACGTTGCACTCTTCCATCCGTCCACCCGTCCGTACGTCCCCAAATCTTCTGGCATCAACTCCTCCTAAACTATAAGGCGGATTTCTTTCAAACTTGCACAGATGATCAAGCAGTATGTGTAGATGAACGTAAAAAAAGGATTTTTTCCGGCGACCATTTTTATCAGAGTTACGGCCTATTGTAATTAAAAATTATGTTGCAGTAGTGGGGGCATCAGTGTCCGAGGACACATTCTAGTTCTTAACTGTTCTAACTTTTCTTAATACAGTAATGAAAGATTTATTAATAACATAGATTTGTGAAAAGTTTTATTGTTCTGCATTTTGCAGTTAGAGATCTTGATATTTTTACTTTTTATCGATAACATGACAACAGGAGCATGCCCTTTATGAGAATGTAGCTTTATATTGTGTGGCTGAAGGTTATAAAACTGATATTGGAAACCAGTCTCAAATCTCAAGCATCTGATTGGCTGAAATGACGACTGGTTGCCATTTCAGCCAATCAGATGCTTGAGATTTGAGACTGGTTTCCATGCTCAGTTTTATAACCTTGGGCAGTGATATTTGTTACAGGAGCATATGACTGGGCCAAGGAGACACTGAAAGCACATGAGAAAGACAAGAGAGAATATGTGTACACTAGGGAAAAGCTGGAACAAGGGAAAACCCACGATCCCCTGTGGAACGCTGCACAGGTGTGTTGATTATAAGTATCTTGCATGAGTGTGAGGTGAAAATGGAAAAATCTGTCACCGATTGGGAACTGTTTTGTGGGAACAAGGCTCTGCCGAGTTCCCGCCGAAACAGTTGACCCAAGGTGACAGATTTTTCTATCTTTACCGAATTGTCCATGCAAGATACTTTTTCTTGCCAACCTTTTACTGTCCATAATATTTGTGTACATGTACACACAAAAAACTTTGTTTCCTTACGCTGAAATATTGACGTTAACGTAAACCTAATTTTCTAAATGACGTCGTAACTTGAATAAATTACGTCAGATACTTGAAGACGTGACGTCACTCATGTGGCACGCGAACGTTACCTTTTCCCTAGAGAAAAGATAAGATTTTTTTTCACCGGTAAAAAATGCAGAAATACTTATCCGGTATGCAAGAAAATTGTCTCTTTAACCTTTTCCTTCATATATACACCTTTTTAAGCATGTGCTACCAGTGTAGAGCCTGATCAGCTGGCACATTCGTGCTAAAAAGTTAATATTTGAATCCTCAAAGTTTAAACAGAAACAAAAGTATATATCCTCAAACCATTATCTCTGAAGATTTTATTTTTAAACTAATTGACAGAACCAGATGGTTAATGAGGGCAAGATGCACGGATTTATGAGGATGTATTGGGCTAAGAAGATTCTGGAATGGACAAGTAGTCCATCTGAGGCTCTCGAGACGGCCATATATCTCAATGACAAGTACAACCTGGACGGGAGGGATCCTAATGGTTATGTTGGTAAGTGATATTGGGCCTGGCTTCTAGCTGGTTTCCGGCATAAATACTAACTTGTTTCCGGCATAAATACTAGCTTGCTTCTTACATAAATATTTGCTGGCTTCTGGCATAAATTCTAGCTTGCTTCTATCATAAATACTAACTTGCTTCCGGCATAAATTCTAGCTTGCTTCTAACATAAATACTGGCTGGCTTCCGGCGAAAATTCAAGCTTGCTTCCAGCATAAATACTAACTTGCTTCCAGCATAAATTCTAGCTTGCTTCTAACATAAATACTAACTTGCTTCCGTCATAAATTCTAGCTTGCTTCTAACATAAATAAAAGCTGACTTCCGGCATAAGTTATAGCTTGCTTTCAGCATAAATACAAGCTGGCTTCCAGCATAAATTTTAGCTTGCTTCTAACATAAATATTAGCTGGCTTTCGGCATAAATTCTAGCTTGCTTATGACATAAATCAGGCTGTCAACCAATTCCTATATTCCTATATTTCTCCGATATTTTGGATTAGAATCCAATATTCTGAAAAGCCTCCTATATTCTTATATTTCTCCTATATTTTTTTTATGTGTATTCCTATATTTTTTAGTATTTGTTTTTGCCGATTAATGAAGAGAGTAAATATTGCTTTGATACTGCTTTTGCTTTCTTCTTTTTTTTCAAGAACAAAACTCAACTTTTAGATTGGTGAAAACTTGGCGGGTGGCATTTACTTAAGTTTTAATCTGATTCTCTAACAACTTTGTAGCAGGTTTCTGTGTATTAAAGGCCCAATAAACTTGTCAAACAGCCTATTTTTTATTAACCTAAACATTTTAGATTTCACCTGTATAAACCTTACAATATGAAAAGGGTATTATCTTATTGATTTGCAGCATGTTTTGCGGATCGTTTATCTTGCTTACAAAACAAACAGCGAATCTTTCCGAGCTGATTTTCGGCAACTCTCGGCAGGCGAGGATCGCTAATTATGCAGAAGTGCATAAATTGATGACGTATTCCCCACTAAAAGCCGTTACCGGGATGGGTCGTATAACATTAACATCTTTCTTTGTTTACCTTGTAATGAAGTTAAAACTTAAAGAATCTCTATTTTTCCTCGACTTTTTCTTTCCATGTTTGCATGATTTTGTGTTTACAACTTTTATGTGAATGACGTCACCGCGTTCTGCGTTCTTACGGCCCACGTACGGAAAAAACCGATAACTTTTCGCCGAGTGATTGTAAACATTGGTTAGTAATTTTGTGGGCTACAAAATACTGTGACGTTTTAATTCGGACCGGGTCTCAATGATTGGGGATTGTTTGAGAACATAAATATTTGGTCATTTATACTTTCTTTTGAAAAGGGTCAACGTGGTTAATTAATTTTCACAATAAAAAAAAGCGTTTTGACAAGTTTATTGGGCCTTTAAGGCTTACCTAACAAAAACAAATTTTCACTTCTATGCAGAATTCTTGTTGCAACCAAATGCAAAAAATATTAAAGATCATTAAATTTTATTCACCAACTGCAAGGACTTGAGAGCTTATATTTGGTATGGTGTATGTGGTTGTCTAAAACGTCAAGATGGACACCTGGGAAAACATGCTTGACTGTGAACAAGAATTCTTCAGCTGACTTTTGTGGTCAGTTTTCCAGTTTGAAAAGAGTGTTATCAAACTCTGTTGGAAAAGAGTGTATGCAAAAGAAAGAGTGTATGCAAAAGAAGTTGTCTTTACAAAAACAATAATTTTCAAAAGGCAAAGTCAAATAAAGGGAGGTAATAAAACAATATTATTTGATAATTTGCAACAACTGTTTGTTAAATAAATTGAGATAACTTTAGAATTTTTTTATTAGGATAATCTGCAAAATATTTGCATAGTTTTCTAAAATTATTGTTTTTTTTATGGAACCACTCAATGGATAAAAGTTAAATTACTGTTAAACTTAAATGAATCTGAAAGGAATAATGTCCATGTATTCCCAAGAAGGCTTTGGCTTTTGAAAATTCATTGCTTTTGTATAGAAATTTAATGGCAGTTTGAATTAAAGTTCAGTTATGGTTTTAACTTGATAAGTTTTTATCATTTCTCTTGAAACTTGTAGCAATTTTCTTTGTATTTAGGTTTACTAACTTATTTGACTGCAGTACTGTTCCATGCAGATTAAATAAATAAATGGAATCATATTCCGGAACTTCTAGAGTAGTGGAGGGCATATAATTTTGTATGATGTATTGCCTACAGGTTCTCAATAGAGTTTGACCAAATTAAGGCCTTGGGGTCACTTTTGACTGAACCCTTTTGGACATTGTAACCCAGATTTTTACACACAAAGCAATATGACTATGAGTGGATGGGTCGATGCTGTGTACAGTACTACACTCGTCAAAAGTTCTAAGAGCACACTTATCAGTGTGGAATATCTCAAAGTAAAATTATCATAAATCAAAAAAAGTTTGACATTATGTTAAATATGATCAAACAATAAAAATTATTTGAAAACTGTGCATTTGTTTTACGTAGTACGTCATCTACGTCGGCATATGTTATTTATGCCTTATCCCCATGCGGCAATCAAATTGAACTTTTTACATCCGATTTTGTTTTCCACGTGTTTACCGACACCGGACAATCTAAAAACACACACCAAAGTTTTATAACTATGGAACGTTTGACGACTGTTAGCCACGAAAGAGCCGTCAAAATGCTCTTAACTGGCACTTCTTTTAATTTGTAATAAAACATCCTGATGTTATTCGTAAATAAAAAATAAATGCCTCATTTTTGCATATTTTATCATAATTAGAAAAAATTCGAATAAAATTATTTTCTAGATTGATAACGTTGCTTACGTTGAACGTTGACGTTACTCTCTTACGTCATTAAATATTTACGCAAAATAATGTAAAAACGAAAATTTGAGAATTGCATTTGTTTGATAAGTGCCCAATTATCAAAACTCAAAAACTTAAATTAAAAGAAATCAACTAAACTTCAAAACCGAATTAATCGAAAATCATGTTTATTCGGACAAAATACTGTCCGAATTACCGGTCTATTTTATCGAAAGAAATACTTTTTTTTCTTTTGAAAAGGCTGATACACATCTATCATAGAAAATTGCATCATCCCAATTCGATAGACCACTAAAATACTTTTGGCGAAAACCAATGAGGGGAAAATAGAATTTTCTCTTTGACATCCACGTTATCACGTTATGGATAAAATAGAGAAGAGCGTGTTGGCTCATCATCCCCATCAGACCATTAAGAAGCTACAGGAAGTTATTTAGGTGAAATTAAATGACAAACCACAACATTTCCTTGATATTTACATCAAATTTTGATGATAAAAAGATGAAAAAATGATCATAACTTATAGCGGATGCAATGATTATTTGCTTGAGAATTGTAATCTGTGTACCAGTGAGCTGAACATGTTCTTATTTTTTAATTGCGCTAAGCAGATTCCAGTTTGTTTGTGTGGGTTAATAGGATATTGATACGTCTTCATTATAATTTATAATATTTTGAAAGATTCTATCAAATAGTTCGGAAAATCAACATTTATTAAGTGTACACTTAGAACTTTTGACTAGTGTATATATCATAGAAGACAAACTACAACTGAAAAATCCGGCTATGTTAATGCATTTTCTGCTTTTCCCCCTTGTTTGAATGGTCATTCAGATGCTGGTGTTGTGCTTGATGGTGCTGATGTTAAAGTTAATGGTTTCCATCTTTTTTACAGTGGACATTTTGGACATTGATACTTGTAGAAACAGTAAATGCACATGTGAAAATCATTTGTATAAGTGCAAGTAAATAAAACTATTATCAGTTCCAAACTCCTATATTTTGCCTCAAAATCAACCAAAAACTCCTATATTTGTTGCAAAAATATTCCTATATTTTTCCTATATTGTGGAGATGACCTGGTTGACAGTCTGCATAAATATAAGCTGGCTTCCGGCATAAATTCTAGCTTGCTTCCAGCATAAATACTATTAAATAGTAGCTGGCTTCCGGCATTAATACTAGCTAAATTCCAGCATAAATACTTGCTGGCTCTCGCCTAAAAATGTCATCTGGCTTTTGGAATAATTACTAGCTGGATTCTGGCATTAACAAATGGTGGCTGCCAGCATATATTCACATTTTCACATTTATTTAGATGTCGAATACCAAAATTAAAGGTCTCGTTCACTTCGGTTAATGTCCTACACTTATTAAAATTTTTCTATGTTCATTCCTAGGTTTAAAGATTTCTGTCACTTGACCGAGCATTTGGGGAGACCTTGGTTGTTTTAAAATAGCATCAACCAGTTTATGTAGAAATACATAACACTTTGTAAGCTGGAATTATGCAGTGTTTTAAGTTTTTCTGTTTATAAGTATTCCTTTTCCCAAGATCATTAAACCTAAACTGGAGACCAGTCTCAAATCTCATGCATCTGAGTGACTGTAATGGAGACTGGTCTCTGTTTTATGACCTTGGGCCTTAATTATTACATCTGTCTGAAGAAAATGGTGTTATTTAATAGGATGTATGTGGTCAATCTGCGGAGTACATGACCAGGGCTGGAAGGAGCGGGAAGTGTTTGGGAAGATCCGTTACATGAACTACAATGGCTGTAAACGCAAGTTTGATGTCGCAAGCTATGAAGCAAAGTATCGTAAACAGAATATCATCAAGTGAGGAGTGAAGTTAAAGCAGTGATTGCACAGAGACTTGGATTACTCATCATATTAAGATTGGTTAAAGGCAGATGTGAAAAGATGAATTGTTTACAATATAATTTTTTCCGATTGCCAGTTGTATTTGTTCAGTAATATGGTGAGACTTTCTGTGGAGGAATATGAAGCGTGGAAGGTGTAAACTACCTGTACTTAAATCTTTAAGGACTGAACTGAGTTAAATGGTTGTTAATGAATAAGCAGATCTTTGTGTGCTGTAGCTACATATTTACAAAAGGGTATAGAAACTGTTTAAAGCAATGTACTAGTCTAAGATCAGAACATTGAAACTCATTACAATTGACTAATCATCTGATTGTTTGAAAATAAGCTTATTTTTCAATTGATCTGTCTTAAGCTAGATTTTGAGACTGGCCTCCGATGTGCAATCTTTGGCTCTTGGGGGCCCACAATTCCTTTCTTTAGGTTCTGTCTCATTTAAAGAGGCTTATTGCATGTACACAAAACAATATTGACAGAGATGTACAGTGGTGTTGTTTAAATGAATAAAAGCGTAATTGTTTCAATGAATGAAAGCTTATTGAAATCTGGAATTTCTCAGGACTATGGATTGATGTGTACATTTCATTATCATTTTGTTCTTATTATATAAACATATACTTCATTTTTGTTAACATATACAGTTGTATTACCTGTTTGGGCATTTTTACATACTGTTTGTTGTTAAAAATATATACCCACCTCACCTTGTTAACACAATATTATATGGCTGTAATGGTTTTGACAGGGTACGTGTGGATATAGTGCTGGTGTGGGCCTCATTACATCTGAGGGAGGTTCTGGTGATAATATGACACCTAAAATACCCATTTAAAAAAGCAAATAATTTTGTTATACTGCGAAGCTTTTTTCCAGAAAAAATTGAATTAGAAAAAATTGGTTTTTCATTTACTTTTATCGTTTTATTTTGAAAGTCACATTTTCACAGTTGAAATCCTCATTCCGCATGTATGACATCACTGTGTGACATTTCTAACATTGAGCTTCAAGGGTCAATGGTCTGGATTAAAACTGTTCTTTAACCCTTTCCTCCATAAATACACATTTTTATGCATGTGCGACCGGTGTAGATCCAGATCAGCCGGTACATCCGTGCCTGATCAGATGACACAGATGTGACAGCTAATCTGGATCTACACTGTTCGCCCATGCAATAAAGGTGTGTCTATGGAGGAAAGGGTTAAGCATACACAAAGTAAGAGTTAGTTTGATAAATATAATTTAGACAGAGATTTTTATAGCTCCTTTACAAATTCAGTGTGACATCTGAAAACATTCTCATTAACATGTGTTCATAATTTTTGTTAGCTGTACAAATTTGTCTAAGAAATATTAGAAATAAAATAATAACTATCTCAAATTCCTTGACATTAGTTGTATTTCCACCTATGCATGTATTCCCATATATCATATAGCTAGTGGTGGGTGGTATTACCGGTGCACTGGTATATTGGGATTCAGGTCATTGGTGATATTCTGTGATAGTACGGTATACAAATACACCATAAATGTACCAGTATGCTCAGGAAAATTTGTCAGAGTCTGTAAATTGTAGCCAAAGGAGTAGGTTCACGAAGGCCTAATATTGGCCTAAAAATATGTAAAATTTAAAATTTTGTTACATATCTTAAATTTTAATGCAATTGAATACATAAATAGTTATACTTTTCATATCTTAAAATTTTATATTGATTACTGCTAAAGGTGTTTGACAAGGGGCCATCAAAATTGCTAAAAATGAGGAAAATGTGCAAAAATTCATATTTTTGTCCTTTTTCATAACAGATTTTAGAGGATTTCGATAAGGGCACACTTCTCGACCAAAATCAAATTTTGACCATGAATTCAGCACACATCTATACAAAGAAAATTCTTTAAATTAGTTTGGTCGAAGCCTGTGCCCAATATGAAAATCACCAAAATATGATGAAAATTTAACAAAAAATTACATTTTGGCAAACATTTTCAAATTTCAGACATATGACATACTTAATTTTTTATTTTGGTTTAATGGTTCATCTTCACTGCTTATCTTTTCAAGAAAACAACCATTATAGATTATAAAAAGCACACTTCCAGTGATGTAAATGCAATTTGAAAATTTGATATAATTTTAGGCCAATTTTGAGCCTTCGTGAATCTACCCCTTTAAAAAAATGTTGAATGTTACATGAACTTTATTTAAACATAAATTACACTGTTTTCTTGCTTTTGTAAATATAAATATTGATTACTGTAACAGCGAGTGTATAATGCCCCAGAATAAACAGGCAATACCAGTAATATTGTTCTTCCAAATATACCATAGCAACACAAAAATTTAGGACACGTAAGGGAAAATTGTAAAAAAATTCCAAAGGAAAAGTTTGGAAGTACTTTAGCCTTATATAAATCCAAATCCACTAAGACTATATTATAATATTAGAAAATGTAGCTGGTCGTTTTACATGTCAAATGATGGTCAAATGCCTGGGAATTAAGAACTCAATTGCTCTTCGCATCATCATCTAATCATTGTTGTTGTCTACAAATAAAAAAGGTGAATTGTTGACCCTCTGTGGAGGAAACTGTTTCTTATGAACGTAAGCGGGAAGTTCAGCCAACTTTGGATCATGTACCAGTAATCTTAAAATCTAGTCATTTAAACCCCAATTTGTTTTGAAAGTAACTGTTACAACTGTTCTACAATACTCACACAGTAAACTTAATTATGTTTCATTAACCGATTGTTAACTTTGTATGCATGTGTAAGATCCAACAATATATCACAATACCTATTGTGATACGGCATGGCCCTTATTGCGATATGTTTCGATATGCTTTGAGCCTCGATACCCATCCCTACATATAGCTATGTGTGTATTGTAGAGTTCTGTGTACAATGTATAGAACACTTTCAAATTCCCCACTAGTAACCCTATTTACATGTACTAGCAGAAATATGGAAAAGAAGATGCATTTTTATTCTTCATCAAACTGACACAGGTAATTATATGCCTGCTTCGAAGAAGAGCTGGTTTACTGTTTTACCCTTGTCCATCCTGTCTGTCCATAACAAGATTTCTGTTGCAGTTTTCTAAGCAACTATAACATGCAGCAGCCTGATATTTTGCATATTGCTTTATCCTATAGTCCCATATGGTGTAAAGCAATTTTATGCTCCTTGCTCATCTACTTCCTGTATACTGAAAATTTTTAGATTTTTTTACTATATAGGTGCATTACATAAACCAAAGGGCATCTTTATTGACAATTTTGATGCACTTCTTAAAACAAAGGGCATATTTATTGACAAATGCAAATCACATTTTGAAAGCCATATTTCTCAAAGTGGGGGTATCACAAGTGAGCATTAGCTCACAGATTTATTTGTTTGACCGCGAACCAGATTATTGAATGGCAAGTGATTAAGGGTTAAAACTTTATTCACTAAACTTAACCAACTTGGTTTGAGAATAAGTAATATTTTTATATAGAATTTAAGATTGAATGTTGCAAGGTCATGAGGACTATCAATTCTTGTTTTGTATCAGATCAACAAGTGAAGGTTAATCACGAGTCACAAAACTTTATATGGATAGTAAATCATAATTTGTAAAATCAGATTGGTTTCCAATTAATAACTTAAGAACAAATGATCTTTCAACATGGTTAAGAGAGTTGTCAGTGAGAAGATTCTGGTGTAAATTCTATAATGATTTTTGCTCATTGAAACTCCAGTAACCATCCTGGGTATGGAGACAGAAACTAGCCAGCAGATGACCACTTCTGACTGGTGTGAACAGTTTTTGGTGACCTTTGCATAAATGTTTCAGTTAAAAACTGACATATGGTTGATTTAATGCTTACATAATTAATTCAGGGATTATAGCCAGTAGTTGGTCAAAGGAGAACTTAATATCAAGCCATGCTCATGCGGTCAGACCTATGGACAAAGCAATTTCTGCGTGCTACCTTTTCTCTTTGAAAAAGGCCAAACAATAAAGCCTGTCAATTTATACACTGAACACATTACCATTTGTGAGTGTAAAGTTTGGTGGTCTTTAGCAAAAAATTGCTCTGGGTTCTTTATACCCTTGTAGATCAAGATCAGCAGACACATAAGTCATGTCATTTGATCAAGATCTACATGCTTGGTCAGAAATAATCTAATGAATCTAAAAGTGAACAATATTGATCCTGATCTGATGGCACAGAGATGCCAGCTGATCTGGATCTACAATGTCAGCCCATAGATAACAGCCAGATCTGATGGAGTAAATGGTTACAGTAACTTCCTGTGAAAACTGACCAAACCTCAACAGTTCCTTAATTCCCACATGGAACTTTTACATATAAGACAATGCTCTACTGGCCCGGCACTAAAACCCTGTTTTTATATAATTCTATAACTGATATATAAAACAACACTTATATCCCTACAAAATGTATTTATTAAAGTTTGATTACAATATATAAAGCATGATTTCTTCAATAAATAAAATTGTAGAAAAACAAGCCAAGGTTTATCAAACTGTAAAATTATATCACAAGTGATTGTTTTATATAAATAAGTTTCCGAGATAAACTCTGTAACAAAAGTGTTCAACTGCACTGTACAAAAATGTGTAAAAGTTGCTTTAATATTTGAGATAAGCAAAGTTTCTCTTTAGACAATCATTTCAAGTTTAATGCTCAATAAAGTTTTACTTTAACCCTTTCCTTCATATAATTATATGCATTTTTACGAATGTTTCCCCGTTCTAATCAGTATCTATACTGTTCACTTTTCAGTCAGAAATAAGCTAATAAATAAAGTTAACAATGCAGATCCTGATCAGAGGGCATAAATATGCCAGTTGATCCAGATCTATACTGTTGGCCCATTCCATAAAGGTGTATATATAGAGAAAAGGGTAAAGCAACATTGTTAATCTGATATCGTCATTTTCAAAATTATTATTATTGTAAAAGATAGTAAAATGTATCAACATGTTAGATGAGAAAGACAATAACCATCAGCAGGGACTGTGATCAGAGCAAAAGCAATAGCTTAAGAAAATCAAATCACATTATTTTAAAGCATTAAGCGAAAGCAGTAAAAAGATCACCTGAGACAATGGTCCATTGTACCCTATTCCAATATTTAAGTGCATAAAATGTGAACAACAAGAACCTGCTAGAAAAAGAACTTAAAAATGCTTTTAAAAATGCTTTCATAGGTTTGTCTGTTAACCTATTACTCCATTATATATTTGTTTTGTCTCATATGTGATCAGTGTAGATCCAGATAACCAGCAAATCAGTGTCTCCTGATCTGGAATATACACTGGTTGCTTCTTAATGAGAAATAATATAATGAATCTAAAAGCTAACAGGATAGATACTGATCAGAGGGCACAGTGCCCAAGGTTTTAAAACTGAGCATGGAAACCAGTCTCAAATCTCAAGCATCTGATTGGCTGAAATGGCGACCAGTCGCCATTTCAGCCAATCAGATGCTTGAGATTTGAGACTGGTTTCCAAACTCAGCTTTATAACCTTGGAACCAGCTGTGCTGCCTGATCCAGATCTATACTGTTTTTCCATGTGATAAAAGGTGTATTCCTGGAGTAAAGGGTTATTCATCTTCTACACAGGACTGAACTCTTATCAAAATAGCACATTTGGGCCCAAGATCATAAAACTAAAACTGGAGACCTGTCTTAAATCTCAAGAATCTGATTGACTGAAATGGCAACTTGTCCCAACTTCAGCTAATCAGATGCTAGACATTTGAGACTGGTCTCCAAACTAAAGTCTTATGATCCTGAACCCTGTCTAGCTGTCTAGTGTAGTGCAACTGCAAAACAAACAAAAACAACTAACAAACTCACAGCATTTGGAAACTGAAAATGTTTTGTCATTTTAAATGAAATTTTGTTTAATCAGTTATACCCCAGGTATGTATAGGAAACAGCCCTTTAATTATAATGCATAACATGAATAGAACATGAGATGTTTAATGCCCTATTAACAAACAGCCATAAGTAGATTGTTAGTTATGCCACAGCAATTCTGAAATTTTGACCTTATACAATATAATGGTCATGATCAACCAACCTTCGAAGTTAAAGGACGCTAGGCCCCAGTGGTCCCTAGTAATTTCTCACTTTGACCTTCACATTTGACAATAAAATTCATGAGATCATCTACTTATCACCACCAACCAACTGTTTTACATTGTATTTTGAACGTACTAGGCCCTGTTTTCTGGTTATCTATCTGACAAGCTTTTGCATAATAGTTCACAAGTTTGATGACCCTGCACCCCAACATTCTTTGGTTATTATTTGCATTATAGATCACCTTCACCTTTGACCACTTGACCTCAAAATTATAAGGGTTCATCTATGTGCCATGAAAATCTACCAAGTTTGATGATATTAGGCCCCAGTATTATTTATTTACTGATAAGACAAAGTTTTTGGATCTTCTGTCACTTTGACCTTGACTTTAAACCTGTAGACCTCAAAAACAATGAAGGTCATGATTAACCAATCTACAAAGTCAGAGGACCTCAGTCTCCAGCATTTCTTATTATTGATCACACAAGTCGTTTGACCTCAAAATCAAAAGAGGTGATCTATTTGATTTACACCAACAATACTGCATATAAAACTGAAGGACATTAGGCCAGAGTTTCAATTGTTTTAGATAGGTCAAGTTTTTTGCATTAAGTCACAGTGACCCATGACCTCAAAAGCATGGTGGCCATCTTCTTGTTGTGACAAATCCACCCACTTAATTTGATGAATCTAGGCCAAACAATTCTCTAGTTTTTGATTATACAAAATATGTGCAAAAAGTTTGAATCAACAACATGTGCAAAGAAAAATACTGCTCTTTCTTTAACCCTTTTCTCCATGTATACACCTTTTATCGCATGGGCAAACAGCATAGATCCAGATTGGCCAGAACATCAATGCCATCTGACCACTAATGGCACCTTGGTCAGAAATAACCCAATGAAACTAAAAGCGAACAGAGCAGATCCTGAGCAGACGGCACGGAAGTGCCAGCTTATCTGGATCTGCACTGTTTGCCCATGGGATAAAAGGCATATATATGGAGTAAAGGGTTAACCAATTTCATTCACTTACTTGTGAATATGTCAATTAGAATATATAATGGGACAATGGCTAAATAGCATATTATCAGAATACCTCATCTGTTATCTAGTATCATCTGAGACATATTAAATAGTTGTAGAACTTAAATACAAACATTTCAGTTTCAATGTTAACTTACTATATGTTACTCATTTCATGCACTGAAGGATTGAATCAATATTTTATCACATTTAGAAAACATTAGGGTTGTTTACAGTGTGAAGCCTGAAGGGTGTAAGCCATACTTAAACAACCCAAATGATTTACATATCTTGATGATTGCAATACAATATCTATTCACTTCTTATATTTACCCTCCTAAATATTATCAATTCTTAAAAAAATATTGAGAAGAATTTGTGCTATCAATGCAATTTAAATGGCTGTTGGTACAGCAACATTGACATTAAGTGAATGCAGATTCCAGTAGTGCACAGCTTTTGTTGTAGCCACATCCTATACCAAATGTTTTCTAATTCAAAATAGAAACAGTCTGAATAAAGACTTTTATAATACTGAAGTGCAAGACGAGTGTAAATATATTGTGATGGGAGGCACTTTAGTGATGTCATGGACTTGGCAAAATTATAGTTTTGGCATTTTTCAGTTAACAACAGAATCTATTACAAACTATGGCAAGTGGGATCCTTCTTTTAAGTATTAAACAAAAATCTCTTACACAGTATCTTTTTGATTTTACATAATATATGAAGAACCAATACTGGTCATCAAAATTTACATAATGCTTAGAAAAGATTAATATAAAACAATGTTTGCACTTTAAAGTCCTTAACCCTTTCCTCCATATGTGACCAATGTAGATCCAGATCAGCTGGATAAATCTATACCATCTGATGAGGAACTGCACTGTTGCTTTTGGTCAAAAATAATGTAAAAAAATAAAAGAAGCAAACAGCGCAGATCCTGATTAGACAGCACAGATGTGCTGGTTGATATAGATCTACACTGTTTGCCCACCTAATAAAGGTCGCCCACACCATAAAGGCATATGTATGGAATGAGGGTTAAATGTGTAAATATCCGTCACGTAGAGGAGAATATATGAATCATGAAAACAAGGACAACTTGAAGAATACATGTATCTAAATCTAGACCTGATAAATTTGAAGTATGGGCACAAAATAAGTTTCTAATTGCTTGGTCAGTTTTGAGACTGAACCTTATTTCTACTGATCAATCAGCTACTGGAGACTGGTCTCCAATCTTAATATGAATGATTCTTCAATTCTTATGCCATTGACCTGACAGAGTTCTCAAATCTTAGTTTTATGATCTCTAGTCCTGCTTTAATGATTCTACAGACAGCAATAGAGCATACTGATAAGCAAACATGATTTCTATTGTAACTGTCTAAAGGACCCAGTCTTCTAGGACAAGCATTATTATAGTATATGAAGCTTTGAATTTCTAAGCAATTCGAGACAAACAGTAAATACACCTTGCCATTATGGACATATCACAGACAACGAATATTGTTATAAATATGAATAATAATATTATGCATCTATAACAATGTTAATAAAATAATTTAGATAACAATACTTTTTTAAAGCTCTGTAAATCAGTTATGCCATTTATCCTTTACTCCATGGGATATGGCTGTTAACCATGGGTGATCAGTGCAGTGCCCAAGGTTATAAAGCTGAGCATGGAAACCAGTCTCAAATCTCAAGCATCTGATTGGCTGAAATGGCGACCAGTCGCCATTTCAGCCAATCAGATGTTTGAGATTTGAGACTGGTTTCCAATCTCAGCTTTATAACCTCCAGCCCAGATCTAGATCAGTTGACTCAGATGCGCTGACTGATCGGTATCTACACTGATCACACATGCAATAAAACCCGTTAAAATTATAAGTAGTAAAGGGTTAAAATATATATAAAATATTAGATAAGAATCACAAATATTCTTATTTTAAAGCATCTAAAAATGAAGGCACATTAAAATATATGGTACAATACAAAGCAGTATATAAAATATTTTAAACGTTTGTTTCTAAAAATGCAGATATTCATCAAGCACCCTTTGTTCATACAAATCAATAGAAACACCTTTATTGCATGGGCAAACAATTTAGATCCAGATCAGCTGGCACATCCCTGCCGACTGATCAGGATCTAAACTGTTCTCTTTTTAATTCATTAGGTTATTTCTAACCAAAATGCGACCAGTGCTGATCAGATGGCATGGATGTGCCGGCTGATCTGGATCTACACTGGTCGCACATGCATAAAAATGTGTATATATGGAGGAAAGGGTTAATGCTATCCTCCTTATATACATGTCTGTGGCCGAACAGTGTTGATCCAGATCAGCCGTGCCATCTGATCAGGATAATTATGCACTGTTCACCCATGCAATAAAACAGTATCTATGAAGTAAAGTTTAGAATGTTAGCTTAAACATGCACGTAAAGCATTAACTGGTCACAAACAACATGTTCCATCTACTAAGTTATATTTAAAGAAAAGATGAGGGAACAAGCAAAGGTTTAAAATCAACAGTTTAAAATACTCCGCTGAGTCTACTATAACATAAGATGGCAGATGAGATCAGATACTTAATGTACTTAATGAACAAGTAAATGATCTAATTTTTACATATACAGTCAAATTAAGAAATAATACATGTAAAAAGGACTGAATCGCAGCTGTGTTGTTTAAAATATGATAATTATGAAGCCCTTATAATAAAAATAAGTGTAAAAAAATGTCAGCAGTATTCAAGCAAGGCACATAAATATGATACCATGTTGGCTTCAAAGACTGATGCTCACATACATAGGTATATCACCAGAAGATATCAATTATAGATATAAAACATGAAAGTCTATTTGAGGACATAACTCAAATGTATTGGCATAATCATATCAGCAGTTACAATTAAAAAATAGATAAAATGAAAAAAAAATAATCTAGAAAAAAAAACATGGATATGTGTTCATGCCATCAGATCTGGATCTGCACTGGTTGCATAACCTGATGAATCTAAAAACAAACAGTGTAGATCCTGATCAGATGGCATTGAAGTAAAGGGTTTAAATTAGTAATAAAACAGAATAGCCATTTACTGGTTCTTACTACATACATGTTGCAACCCAGTAGTGCTAGCATTAATAGTCTTCAGGAAATATTTTGAAATATGTGTAAACACTGGAGACAATCACAGTATATGTAGAGACAATAACAATTTCCTTATGTATAATTAAAAACTTCAGCTGTCATGGTTGTCTGAAAAAATGTCTTTGCATTCTTTTTAAGAGCTAACTGAAATGTCCTCAAAATGTAAGTAACAGCGATGTTACAGTTATATATACCAGTACTTAATTTTGTGGGGAAAAATTTTCACCCTGAAGCATAATTTTGGACAGTTGGATTACTCTTAAGACACAATACAAAATGGGATAAATTTTTCTGAGATTGCATTCCCACACTTTACCCTTGTGTGATGAATTCAAAATTAAACTTGCACAAAACAAGACAATAGCACATTATAATTATGAACCAGATTGCCAGACTCTATTAATTTTGGTAGATGATGGCATCATATATGTAAAACAAGATATCAGTAACAAATTGTCATTAACAGTAAAGTAAAGAAGTTTTCAAAACAGAGCATCCGTTAAGTAAAATGGTGTTATCTTCAAATGTACAATCTATCTTGTAGCTGGAACTTTCTGTTTAATTTGTAATGTTCAGCGATGAAACTGATGTTCCACTAAAACATGTTAGCTAGGATGAAACAGTAATCTTTACAGCAAAGACACATGTTTTCTAGGATTCTGTGTTCATGCATTCTAATGTTGTTGTTGTTGTTTTTGTTTAAAACATGCTGAATACAACTGCATGTAGAATGTAAGCAGATGACAACAATATTATACAAAGCTGTAGTTGTCAATATATTTGCCATCCTCTGTCATCCAGGGCACCTTGTCCTTCCCCTTAGCTCCTTTGGCACTCCCAATGCGTCCTTTAACAGGCCCCTGTAAGTATAACAGTTAGATATGTGAACAATGTTATATAGCAGGGTATGATGGCTTCTACATTTTTGTTCCCCCTTCACTCTATATATGCACATTTTTTTTCATGTGTGTAACCAGTCTAGATCCAGATCATCCGGCCTATCTGTGCCATCTGATCTGTATTGGCACTTTTTCATTTTTGATAAGAAATTACCTAATAATCCAAAAGTGATCCTGAACAGATGGCATGGATGTGCTGGCTGTTCTGGATCTACACTGTTCCCCGAAGTCATTAAAACATTTATATGATAGAACAATTTTTGTCTTTGTGCTCTAGTTATCATGGAAATGCTACATGGAATTCATTTTCTTTCCACAAATAAACAAAGTAATATCAAAGCCACTAGTAGGTGCATTTTAATACCTTACTTAACCCTTTCCTTCTTATATACACATTTTAACGCATGTGCGACCAGTGTAGATCCAGATCAGCCGGCACATCTGTGCTGTCTGATCAGGATCTGCACTGGTTGCTTTTTTGTCAGAAATAACTTAACAAATCAAAAAGCTAATGGTTTAGATCCTGATCAGATGGCAGGGATGTGCCAGCTGATCTGGATCTAAACTGTTAGCCCATGCAATAAAGGTGTATCTATGGAGGAAATGGTTAAATGTCAACAAATTCTTTGTTTTCTACAGATATTTTAGTCCAAATCTAATTCATACTCTCTTATTTATCAATACAATGATGTTGGTTGAAAACCAAACATAGAATTAAATACATGTATTTGTATCAAAACTAATTTCTGATCTATGATTCTATAAGTTAGGCTTTCTTGGTTAAAAGCTCATAAAAATGAGTTGGTTACAAAAATACAATAACTTACTAAACCAATTATATATCAATTTTTACCTTTATTCATATTCACACACTATTGAATAATAATTATTAAATATTGATGAGGTACTAATTTTTAGCAAATTGATCGGTGAATTTAAATCCTTACAAAATGTAGAACTTCACATGAACATGATTTCATAAAACTGAAAACTACAAATACAAGATCCCATGAAATGCCAGTTTTAATAAAATTCAGAAATATTTTATGGTAATGAATGTAAAGGCATTCACAGTACATACTGATGAAAAAACGCAAGATTAAATGGAACACCACTAACCCCCACCCCAAAGCCCAATAATTTGCATACCACAATTGGTCAGCATTCATTCATGAATTTAATAAGTTTTAAAAATTAACCCTTTCTCCATATATACACATTTTAATAAACAATGTAGACCCAGATCAGCCTAAACATTTGTGAAATCTGATCAGAATCTACACTGTTTACTTGTAATATGTAAAAAATAATGATACAAATCAAAAAGCTAACAGTGCAAATCCTGAGCAGATGGCACGAATGTGCCAAATGATCTGGATCTACACTGGTCACACATACAATGAAATGCGTACACACGGAGTAAATGATTAATAATATCAGTACTTTTTTTCTACAACAGAAGACTAAGATGGTTCAATAAATGGTCAAATAAATCATATATTTAAAAACTCCTGCAAAAAAGAGAGAGTCAAATTTGCTGTTATGTCCATGCACAAAATGTTAATGTCTGGATTCAGGCAAAATCATAATGCAAACACATACCAAACTGCAGAGTGGAAATTTTGGTTTACAAATTATAGGTAGAATGTTTTATAGGAATGTAATAAAAATTTGTTTTCTATAATTTAGGTTACTGACAAATGAACAGTGTTGGTAGATGAAGGACCACGAGATGCAAGCAGTATCTTAGTCAACTGTTAACAACAGTCCTACCAAATACACAACCTCTTAATGTAAGGATTAATTTAATGCTGACATATCTCCTATAGCATCTAGAAGGATATACTTCCTTGTTGCATGAAACCTTATTTCTGGCAAATTTACATAAATAATTGATTCACATATCTAACTCTTTTTTCAGTAAAACAGCTGTACTTAAACAGTTTACATATACGGGCCATTTGCATTACAGCAGTCACATCATTTAACAGTTTATTAAAAACTTATTTGTTGAACCCTTTACTCCATATTATATATGCTGTATTGCATTTTCAACCAGTGCAGATCCAGATCAGCCACAACATTCACACTTGCTGATAAGAACCATCACTGTTCATTTTTTTGTTCAGAAATAACCTATAAATCAAAAAGTGAACAATGCGGATCCTGATCAGACGGCACAGATGTGCCAGCTTATCTGGATCTACACTGTTCACCCATGCCATAAAGGAGTATATATGGAGTAAAGGGTTAATAAAAGGAACAGTATTAAAAATACAACTATAATTACATGTATTTGCAAAGATATGAAGATTAAAATAGCACAGCAATCGATTACTGCAAAGTTAAGCGTAAGCATTTTATGGTGATATATCTCAACCATATGGGCTGAAAAAAAAAGAATTGTGCCATGTGTAAGAGTCAACAGCAAACAAGAGGGGAATGTTTTTTTACTATTACAAAAACCATCTTTGTTTCATTTTGGTCTTAACCTGACCCCACCATATAAGAACTATTAAAATGAAAAAAAAAGTGTAAGTCAAAACAGGACTGAAATAAAAATAAACAATTTAAAATTGACTAACAAATAATCTCATTGAAGTCATGTGTGGCTAATTTTGGTATGCTGACATATATTTAGATAACTTAACTATGTGGAATTATGGTCAACTGTAGGGATGGGTAAATCTCTCTGCTTTCTTAATACTGATCTCTTATAAAATGACCACGACCATGTTAACAATGCCACTAAAACAGTAGAAGCTTCCAAAAATAAGGAGACCTTTGTAGAACTTCAGACAAACTAGTCGGTTAACAGTTATCAATATTCAATCTAATGTTTCCTGATCTAAGTCCAATTACAGAAGGGAGTTTTCGGTCATTTCCCCACATTTCACAGTCGCAGTAACAGTAGAGGTTTTACATTAAACCTATATAAAAATTCAATGGAAATTCAGTGTAAACCCTGAAACAGTTGTTGCACATATTTACAGTCTGATTTGATCCTTTATACGTAAAAGCTTATCGATTTCAAAAATTCATTGGGTTAGAGGTTGAAAATGAATATTCAAAGTGAACATAATTTCCAAATCTAACCCTTTACTCAAGCAAACACTTATCTTATGTGGGACCAGTTAGATCCAGATCAGACAGCATCTCTGTGCCACCTGATCTGGATTTTCATTGTTTGCTTCTTCAGAAATAAGCTAATGAATCTAAAAGCAAACAGTATAGATCCTCATCAGATGGCATGGATCGGCTGGCTGATCTGGATCTACACTAGCTGCCCACAGGATAAATATTGTATCCGTGGAGCAAAGGGTTAAGAAAAGTATTATTAATGTAAACTCACTTTACAGTCATACCGGCAGTTACTAATGACATCCAATTAAATTAAAAAAGGCCTGACTTTTAAAAGTAAATAAGCCTGCAGTTCAATACAGAAGCTTCCAGTTAAATAAAACAAGCTTACAGATGAAGTATTCCGGATCAGGCTGCTTTGTGTTCAGGCCAGTGCATTCAATACTTTATAGTTTGTGCAGTTGTACATGGACTATCAATGTAGATATTTATTGAGATAGTTGTCTGAAAGTTTGGTAAATGTTAACGTCACACCAACAATGACGCTCTGATACGTAAAATGATTTCTTGGAACTTTTCGAATTATTGGAAAATATTGTGTAGACAATCATCTTTCTATAAGTTGCCATGTTTGTGGTATACATGTAATACCAAAAACATGAGTTAATTTTTGTGAAAAATAACAATTGATGAACAGATTAAAGTTAACATTTCATTAAATCATAATTGATGGTACATGTACAAGAATTAGAACATTTTTTATAATTATATACTCAAGTAATGACATAATTTATGCATCTAATTAGAATAAATATCAACTGTTAAAAATCAACTGCTAGATATGAACTGTTAGATTAGGGTGCATCTGAAAGGTATAAACGCAGGGTACTCATCACATCACCTGACCGCTTTTGATTGAGAAGCTTCTTTCAGAATCCCTCGTTGATCCCCGATGTGACCCTGAGTATCCATTGGTCATGCGGCTTTTTGTGGCCCTGCCTGAGGTCACATGACTCGAGACAGTTTTAGCCGACGTGTCACGGCTACGTATAAAACTATTCTGCTCTGAAGAGGCTCCTGACTGGAAATAGCACTCACCATTTAAGGAAACAGTTTTTTTCCTAAGTTAATCAAATGAATGATTGTAAAGGGAGATCATTATGATTAATTTGCTTTATAATTCCCAACAACCACAACATCACATATGCAGAAGAAACTGGTGTGTGAGGTCAACTTGTCAACCAGTCAGCAGCTAGATGTGTCTCCAGTCCTGATAAAGCTCCTCTTTTAATACTTTTTTTAATGAAAGTAGCCTTAACTATTGTTTACTTAAACAGTGCATCAAGAGAGGTTGACAGCTCAAAGAACAGTGCCCAAGGTTATAAAGCTGAGAGTGTAAACCAGTCTCAAATCTCAAGCATCTGATTGGCTGAAATGGCGACTGGTTGCCATTTCAGCCAATCAGATGCTTGAGATTTAAGACTGGTTTCCAATCTCAGTTTTATAATCTTGAGCACAGATCAGATAAGTGGGTAAATCACTCCAAACATTGAGCAAACCTTCTCCCCTAAATCAGCACAGCCCTTGGGCCCTGTAAGATTTACCAATTTACCATCTATTTCTTCCTGTAAGATGCAATTACAACAAAAACACAGCATAAAACTCAAAGTCAGAACATGCTATGCAACTTAAAAATTTGCAGAGCTCTGTTAGAGTACAATCTACAAAAAGTCATTTTCTCAATATCAATTTATAAAAGTAGATTGTTTTAAAATAATTATATTAAGCAATGTTTTCTTGAACATGTAAAACATTTTCAAAGAAATTCTTCTAAACATAAAAAATGTAGATTAGAAAAGTGCTATGATACTGACATCGGTAAAATAATAAATGTGTATGACATGACGTGAATGTAAACCAGTATGTTGAGCGTGTAAAACTAGGTCAAAAGGCAACATCCAGTCATGTATGATAGTTCATATGTTCTTATAGTTTACATTTTTCTATTAATGTAAATTTCCAATCTTTACTAAGCAATTGTTATGAATGAGAAAATGACATCAATAACAAGTTACAGTTGCAGCATAATTGCCACCGAGTGTTAACATGAACAAACTGTATACCAGTCTTATCTATATCAAATCCTAGCTCTTCCAGCATGCCACCTAGGCTGCCCATGTCGTCATCACGCTATGGCCAAAACAATATATCACTTATACTAGCATTTAGGGTGTACCAAATATGACTTACATTCAAATGAAAACTTGATTTTGGAAATTGTAATCAGGTATGAAAAGTAATAATTTTTAAAATTATATATGATTATGTTTGAAAACAAATTAGAGGACTATCCAATACATTCTGAATCTGTTATACTGAATTTCAAATTGTCAGTTGATCATAATTACGGAAATCACCCAGTTGTGTATTCTCTATACCGATTGTTTATCGTCCATTTACTTATGTTTTTTCATTGGGAAAAATAGGTATAACACCCATAGACATTTTCATCTGAGCTATAACTGTATGTACCATAATGAATAAATCACTGCTGGTCAACCAATAATCCAAATCACCTTGTTGTATTCTATTTACTGGAATCATTCACAGAACTTAAATGAAAGCTTAAATTCATCAATCAAACTGATCATTAGTTTATATCAATTATTGCAAAACTGGCAAGAGATTTTTAAAATATCTTCTAAATGCAAATTTTAGAAACTTAACTCATGCAGTTAATTTTAAAAAAGAATATTATGAACACACTTTATTAATCAACATTTATGCAGATAATTCTTTTTCGGAGCACTGATCAAAATGGTTATCAAATCCTGTCCAGTCACTATCTAGCATGACTATATTCAGGGAGAGGTTCAACATGTTTTTGTCTGAAGAGATCAGTATAATTATTAACTTACATGGATTCTCTTGTCTTTACTAAGCTCAGCTACTGTGGCCTTCTTGCCTTTATCTGGGTTGGTGGCTGGGGTGGGGCTCTCTGCTCTCTGTCGGCGAGAATTGGGGCTTGGACTCCTTGATCGACCTGTAGTATTATACAAAACCCCATTTTATGATAATAAGTGTACATTCTTGAACATCCAACCCTCAATGCCAAAGTTGTTAACAAAACTTTTTCCTCCTTGTCATTGGCTTGAGCATGCTCACATCCAATATTATTTAAAATTGTGGAGAATATAACTTTTAAGCAGCAGTTTTATAGTTTTAACGTCACATGACAACCCATTCAGGCACAATGATTATTATTCTATTAACCTGATACTGCATAGATATGCATTTTATTGCACATGTAAACAGTGTAGATCCAGATCAGCTGGCAATGAGGATCAGGATCTGCACTGTTTGCTTTTTGGTCAGGAATTACCTAATAAAACAAAAAGCCAACAGTGTAGTTTCTGATCAGACGGCATGTATGTATGAGCTGATCTGGATCTACACAGTTCGCCCATGCCATCAAGGTGTATACATGGAGGAAAACGGTTATGTTGTGCTACTGACCTCCAATCCTGATACATTCATCCTTATGTCGAGAGTTCCAAGCCTTCAGCTTGCACACCTTGCTACAGTAGTACACCTCCTTGCACCTTGTACAGGCAGACAGACGCACAAACACCGACCGTCCACACTGGTAACAGTACTTGAACAAAGGTTTTCTGTCCAAAACATAAACACACTAATGAGTCATCAAAACTGTATAACGTTTAATGCTTTGATACTGTTATATCATTTAATTTAGCGGGGATCAAATTTCGCGCAAATGACAAAAGTGACATTTTCATGAGGGCTTAAATTCGCGCAGTTGTAATATTATAATAAGACTAGATATTTAATGGTTTGATTTTGCTAGGGTTTGATTTCGCGCATTTAGCCTAGCGCGAAATACGCGAAAATTAAACCACCGCGAAATATAATGATACCACAGTAGATATTTATTGTCTTTAAAACTCATGAACTCAGATGTGAACATTTTAATACAACAAAACAGAAATGTGACACAAGAAATCAAATTTAGTAAAAATAAATGTTTGAACAGAATAAAACGTTGGTTAAACATATTAAAGATACTAAACAGACTGAGCTGGATATATAGTCATGAAACATTAGCTTTGTGTAGCCAATGTTTTGATAAGTGTTTTATTATCTACTTCAGACTTTCAATGATATGGCTTTATATCTTTTCCATGGATATATATCCTAAAGAAAGATTTTAAAAACTATCTATATTTTAATAAAAAGGTATAGAACTGCAAATATATAGAGAGAAATATGAAAGAAAATGTAGTGTTTGAAAGAAGAAAGCGAAAGAAAACCAACACCACAATCATACAACTGAATATAAGAAGAAATTTAAGAAATTTAAAGAATAAAATATAATAATAAGAGTCTAGAGAAACAAATTTTCAACATTATTTCAAGGCTCAAAAGTCTGCTACATTAAAGGGAGGTAATTCAAAATCTAAGTTACAGACTCAAATCTCTCTAATTTACAGTCTTCAAAATTGGCACTTATAACTAGCCAAGGCTGCCAAATCTTCAAAAAATCTTTAACGAGGAAACTGCAAATGAAACTATAATTTGGTGTACATGTAAGTACTTTAACTTACATTTTGCATTAATTTTATTATTAAGTTCCAATCATAGTCTCTAGTCATTTTCTTCTTGTTATAGTTATTTGTTTTCTTTGTTTGTCTCAATTTGAAGTCATAAAATCAATTGTGAAGACTGTACAATAACCACAAGCAAACCTACACTAATATATTATTATACATTATTATAATTTTCAATATAAATTTCTTTTCATTTCGTTTCCCAAACTGATTTATAAAATATAACTTTCATTCATCCCTAAATGTCATCATGATGGAAGTGTAGTGTAATATTTGTCACCTCAGTGCAAAAACTGTACAACTCCCTCTAATTTCAGTGGTACTTATACCATTTTGGCACTAATGTGATAATATATAGGATATAAGGGAAACTTTATTTATCAGCCATTTACATGCTGAGTTTTGCTCAACCCAGGGCTAGGCATCAATCAAACTGAGCATGCAATATTTTGAGTATTTTTCATGTTCATTGGCTTTGAAAGTTTCTTTTTCATCTATTGATATATCACAGTGGCATCGTTTTGTGGTAGCTGGGAAAAGTCTCCTTGTACATTCAATCAGTGCTGTTATCAATAAATTAATGCCTTTGAACTGGCCTTTGAGCATGATACATTAATCAGCATAAATACTGTTGCATGAATAAACACACAAACAATGCCTTCATGAACTTGTGTCACAGTTTAGACTACAACTCATTAAATGATAATAAATTTCAGTAATATGTGACTGGCTGGTAAATAAAGCTTTTTATTATTATTATTATTATTATTATACAAATCCACAATTACTCTTTCTTTAATGTTAAAGCATTCCAGATTCACTCAGCTAAATGTTTGCATGTGGTTATGATTAATTTGTTATTTTTTTGCTGTCTATCTGTTACCTGATGAAAGTGACTTTCTTTTTCCTTAACCTTACAAAAACAAACTACTTTTTTCAAATCCAGGACTGTAAGTTTTATACAAAATACTTTACATAGTGCAGTCACAACTTGACAGTTTTAATTAAAAAGTCAAATCTTAAATAGGGCCTGATGATAACATGTAATGCCATGGAATATTTGCCATTGACAGGATGTCGTAGGGCCTGCCAATAAAAAAACAAGAGCTGTCAGAGGAGACAGCATGCTTGACTATTCGAATCATTTGAAACAAATGCAATTTGAAGATTAAAACAATAACAACGCCATACATTCATGTGCAATCAGGAAAAATATTAACAAGTGAATGGTAAGGGAGACATTCATTTCAAATAACAGAAATAATTCCTTAATGTACCATAAATATTAAACTGAATTGGGGAATAACTATGAAATATTTCTGAATTTGTTAGAAAACTTGTTAGTAATTTTTTATTAGAGACATTTACTTTTAGTCAAATATCAATCACTTCAGTAATGTTACAGAAAAAGAACTGAAATGAAAATATAATGGAAGTTTGAAGTTGATACCTTAAGTATTTGCAAAGTTATCAATGAAGTGCACTTAAGTGAAAATATAAGTGAAACTAGAAATGTGTCCATAGGACACATATGCCCCCGCTATGCATCGTTTTCAGACACTCAAGTGCAATGATGGTAATAATAGCATTTCAAAGACAGTGATGTTCGAGTAATTATAAGAATTTGTATAAACTTGAAGATCAAGTAAATTATTTGTATTTGTGGCACTGTTGTCTTCTCATTACGGAAATGTCTGTGAAGAAGTTGGTGGTTATGCAATGCAATGTCATAGTGAACATTTGTGCCAAGTTATTTTGAAATCCCTTAATTCATAAAGAAGTTATAGCCCGAACAAGTAAATTCAATGTTTAGTAACTGTGACCTTGACCTTGGACTTACAGGCATGGGTAATGTACGCATCACACCGCCTTGTCATGGTGAACATTTGTGCCAAGTTATTTTGAAAACCCTCCATTCAAAATAAAGTTATAGCCCGGACAAGAAAATTCTATTTTTAGTAACAGTGACCTTGACCTTGGACCTACAGGCATGGACATGGTACATGACTCACCACCTTGTCATGGTGAACATTTCTGCCAAGTTATTTTGAAATTACTCTATTCCTAACATAGTTACAACCCTGACAAGAAAATTCTATTTTAGTAACAGTGACCTTGACCTTGGACCTATAGGCATTGGCATGGTACGGGACACACCACCTTGTCATGATGAACATTTGTGTCAAGTTATTTTGAAATCAATCTATTCCTAACAAAGTTACAGCCCGGACAAGAGAATTCTATTTTTAGTAACAGTGACCTTGACCTACAGACATGGGCATGGTACGCGATACACCGCCCCATCATGGTGAACATTTGTGTCAAGTTATTTTGAAATCCCTCCATTTATAATGAAGTTACAGCCCGGACAAGAAAATTCTATTTTTAGTAACAGTGACCTTGACCTTGGACCTTCAGGCTTGGGTATTGTGCGAACACACTGCCTTGTCATAGTGAACATTTGTGCAAAGTTATTTTGAAATCCCTCCATTCATAACAAAGTAACAGCCCGGACAAGAGAATTCTATTTTTAGTAACAGTGACCACAGACCTTTGACCTACAGGCATGGGCATGGTATGCGTCACACCGCCCTGTCATGGTGAACATTTGTGTCAAGTTATTTTGAAATCCCTCCATTCATAACGAAGTTACAGCCTGGACAAGAAAATTCTATTTTTAGTAACAATGACCTTGACCTTGGATCTACAGGCATGGATATTGTGCAGACACACCGCCTTGTCATGGTGAACATTTGTGCCAAGTTATTTTGAAATCCCTCCATTCATAACAAAGTAAAAGCCCGGACAAGAAAATTCTATATTTAGTAACAGTGACCTTGACCTTGGACCTACTGGCTTGGGCATGTGACACACCGCCTTAATATGGTGAACAATTATACCAAGTTATTTAAAAATCAAATAAGAAATAACAAAGTTACAGAGTGGACACGATTTTGCAAGAAAATTCTATTTTTAGTAACAGTGACCTTGACCTTGGACCTACAGGCATGGGTATTGTACGCGACACATCGCCTTGTCATGGTGAACTTTTGTGCCAAGTTATTTTGAAATCCCTCCATTCATAACGAAGTTTAGGGCCAAGTGTGTATTTTGCTTAACACAAAATGTAAGTCAAAAAGGGGCATAATTTGAAAAATATTGGAAGCAGGGTTATGGGTCTTGTTGGTAATGATGTAGATTTTGATGGTGAAAATATATTTCAAGTTTCAAGGCAATACCTCAGGTAGTTTTAAAGTTATGGGCAAAATGCATATTTTGCTTAACACAAAATATAAGAAAAAAGGGGGCATAATTTGAAATATATTGACAGCAGAGTTATGGGTGTTGTTGGTAATGATGTAGAAATTGATGGTGAATATATATTCCAAGTTTCAAGTTGATATCTCAAGTAGTTTATAAGTTATGGACCAAAGTGCATATTTTCCTTAACGCAAAATTTAAGTGAAAAAGGGCCATAACTTGAAAAATATTTGTAGCAGAGTTATGGGTGTTGTTGGTAATGATGTAGAATTTGATGGTGAATATATATTCCAAGTTTCAAGTTGATATCATAAGTAGTTATCAAGTTATGGACCAAAGTGCATTTTTTGTTTAACGCATTAGTTAAACGGACACCGACGCAGACACCGGGGCGAGTAGGATAGCTCCCCTATTCTTCGAATAGTCGAGCTAATAACAACTCAGTATAGGTTGTCAGAGCATGAGAAGTTGTACCGGATGTGCCGGCTGATCTGGATCTAAACTTTCGCCCTAGCAATAAAGGTGTATCTAAACAGGAAAGTGATAATCATTATTATCTCTTGGCTCAGCAGAGGGAGAAGTTGAGGACATTTGTGGGACTGATATCTATTAGGCCTACCTCTCGGTCATTCACTGGATCCTTAAATGCTTAAATGCCATCAGACATGATAACTTGTGTGCCACAAGACTGTTTGATTATTCTTGACTGTCAGTTGTGTGAGCATTGAGTGATACACCTTGACAATGATCTGAGTTACTGACATTCTGAAGGTTCAATTCAATACCAACAAAACTCTATCAATTTACTATCAAAAATATCTCGCTGTTGCACCAGCTACATATTCCACAAAACTCATTAAATTTTGGTTTCCTGTCTGCAAATTCATATTTAGCCCATGACTTCAGGAGATATTACAGTTATCCCGTGCATGAACAGTGTAGATCCAGACCAGCTAGCACATCTTGCAGACTTATCAGAATCTACACTGTTCACTTTAAGATTTGTAACGTTATTTCTGACCAAGAAGTGACAAGTGTAGATCTAGATCAGATGGAATGGATGTGACGATTGATCATATCTATGATCTGGTTGCACATGTGAAAACTCCCATGTATAAGAAGTGGTAAAACCTTCTTGTGTTTGCATATTTTTGTTGATCATCTGGTATGTTGCAGCATTGTGCTCCTCACACTTATCATGACCCAAACAAAGGGATAGATGGCCACATTTTTATGACCATGATAAATTCATAAGCAAGTGCAGGCTTAATTAGGTCTACACTAAATCTGCACATGATTTCTGATTTTGACTTCATTCTATGCAGATTCCATTCCAAAACATCTTGTTTTCACCAAACCAAAACTAAACCAGACCACTATTAAATAATAATGATAAATTCCACATAATTAGAAATCTAACATAAAATTATGATGATCTGCTGCTGCAGTGATCAAACCTTGGTTTCAGCTTTGCTCGTTGCTGACATACATGGTATCTATGGACTCTTGCATAATCCGAGAATGTAAGACAATACACTGGACGCCCTAACGCAATATTGCTAAAAACCATACTAAAATTTAAATTAGGGATGGGAACGGTTATCCGGATAACCGAATATCAGAATAGTAAGATCGTATCCGGATACCATTCTCGTATCCGAATACCCTAAAATCTTTCTAAAACTCGCTACACTGCTTGCACTAATCTCGATACTGTCATGGTTTTCCCCAGGCGTAACTCGACCAGGATGTCTCAGCAGGGTTGACAAAGAGGTGTTAATTGTTTGTATAGTGGTTAATTGGGAGACCGGAAGATCTGTATTCCAGACCGTGATCTTTTGTTTTGTTGATTGGTGTACCTTGAACAGAGCGTGTTAAATGACACCTGTCAAGTTGCAACAACTTGATTATTTTCGTTAACGAGAACAAACCTCAGATTATTGACAATTTATTGCAACAGAATTTTGAGCAAATATAATCTTGACAGTTTGTTATTTTGACATGACCGCATTAAAGACTTGAAAGGGAAAAATCAGTTAACGTAACTAGTCGCCGATATTAAAAAATATTAGATGATGCAATTAACTATTACCATAACTTTTACATGTATTTTTAACCCGATACATGTGATTTATCGATAAATTGGTTACACAGCATTTGTTCATGAAGTTATTGTAAACTCTGTGTGCAGGCCGATTTTCGTAAAATGAATCGCCTTGCATATGAGTGCATATGACTATATGCGTATTTTTCGTTTAAAGAATATTATGTATGCGCTTGCATGCGTCCACGTGAAATAAACTCCAATTTTATCGAACCTTTTCTTGTACTTTTTTGCGGTAGCTAAATTTTTTTCAACTCTTTATTGACTTAAAAAGTTAAGTCGTTGGGTCCGAATTTTCACTTATATTTTGTTTCCGTGATATACCCGGTAGGTTGGTCGAGGACTCAAACGATCGCAATATAGTGTAACGTTTGTGCTTTTTAAATTTAAAATATTAAATCAGCAAAATTTTCTGTGGTCGATAAAATGATACGGTTATTCGGATATTATCCGGATACCGGATACGGTTATCCGAATAGTGATTTAGGTATCCGTTCCCATCCCTAATTTAAATCAATTCATTGTTCTATAATTACCAGTATCTAATGGTTTTTAGAACAAAATTTAAAATGTAAATTATTTAACTTTCATATGATCATGCATAGTGTTATTTCAAACAGCAAACACCTCACACACATTTCTCTGAATTCAACAAACATTTATTATAATTATGGACGATAATTTTTAGACTTATGAAGTTATGTTTAAATTTACACTAACCAGATTCATAGGTCCGGAAAAAGAAAAATAATCTGCGTAACTTTATTTTATTTTTCATTTTATATTCAGTATAAACTTAGTTTGATATGGTTCTAAACAATAGTCTGTCAAAAACAATGAACGTTAGCTGATTTAAGTTTTTCTTTTTCACTAACAATTTCATCCAATGACTAACATTGTGTTATTTGTTATAGCATTAACCCATACAATTAATGAATGGACTGGCCTATCATTGGAGGAAGTGAACCCAGTTCAGAAATTCAGCATGTAAAATGACATTATGATGTAGACATAGCCACCATATCTGCAGGCTTATCACAATCCAAGCAGCAAGCACATGCTGTCTGCCAATGTATCATAAGGTTCACCCTTTACTCCATATGTATGACTTTTATTGCATTTGTGACCAGTGTAGATCCATATCTGTGGGCACATCTCTGCCATCTAATCAGGATCTGCACTGTTCACTTCTTGGTCAGAAATAACCAAATAAATTTTCAAAAATGAACAGTGCAGATCCTGATCAGATGGCACAGATGTGCCGGCTGATCTAGATCTATACAGTTTGCCCATGTCATAAAAGCGTATATATGGAGAAAAGGGTAATCAAAATTAGTAAAACTCTCAATGCAACAATGCAAGCACTGTGGTATAGTCTGATATTTGAAACCTGCATGCTTTATTACCGTATAGGAACAAACATGGGTGCAATGACTTTAACATATATCCAGCTTCAAATAAAGAACATAGCATTTTTTTCATTGATGTTTACTATAATTTTTCAAACTTTCTGCAGTCACAAAAACACATTATATATTGTTGTTTCCTTATTTTGAAAATGCAAGTTCTGTCTATTTCATATAAAAATCATTTGCAGATAAATTTGTATATAAAATCATTTTAATTTATAGTTTCTGGCTCTTTTTCTAGAAAACATTTTCTCAGGTTGATCTATTTCACCACCTTGTTACAAAATCAGAAACAAACTTTCAAAAAATATCACACAAGATATACAAATCAAACATAAAGCAATAGGCAAACAGATCACAATTTCAAACCAATGTTCACACGGGAAATCGCCTTTTCCCAATAACACAATACATGTGGAAAATGCAACCAGACAAAACGTGACATAATGCTGCAGAACCTCTTAAGCCTCAATTCAGAGTTTATAACTTACTTCTCAAATATTGTGCCTTCATCTCTACAGTTTAAACACAGTTCATTATATCTCTATAACCTTGAAGTTTTACACTTGTTAGTTGCAATTTGATGGGTTTTTTTGCAGTTTTGAATAACATAAAATAATTTTCACATGATAAAAGCTATATAACCTAGCAATGTTCAATAACTTAACCCTTTAATCAATGGATATGGCCATTATCCTATGGGTGAACAGTGTAGATCCAGATCAGCCAGCACATTCATGCTATCTGAACGGGATCAACAATGTTATCATTTAGATTCATTAGGCTATTTATGACCAAGAAGCAACAAGTGTAGATCCAGATCAGACAGCATAGATGTGCTAGCTGATCTGCATCTACACTGGCTGCACACACAATGAAACCTGTATAAATGGAGTAAAGAGTTAAACAGTCTTTAACAAGTAACTAACAATTCTCTACAAGAAAACAGAGACAATTAAATGACATTGAAGGTCATGGGTCTTACAAGTCCTCATAGCAGATTCATGCCTAGCATTGGAAGGAACAAGCATGCTCTGGATACACCCATGCTTTACTCGGGAGTCTCTCAAACTATGGTTAACCTAAGCTGGTATTCAATAAACAGTGAAGTCAAACTTGAATGAAATTGACTTCCATTGAAATTTTGTATTGCAATGCTTTTATTTTCACTATCAAGATTTTTACTGATTTTAAAACAATTTTCATCTACTTTTTAAGACATTACCAGGTGTAATATTATTCTAAACATTTCTTTTTTCCAGGATTTAACTTAACCTGCTCAGTGATTACCAGTCCAGTAATATATCCAATGAAGAGTATTTGTATGAAAATTTAATGTCAAAACTTTTATTTTGTTGTCATTATTTCTGATTATTCATGATTTTCCAAACAACAACCTCATCATTGACATCAGTATGAATCAAACTCTTCAAAGCAGTTACTTCCCTTACACTAACAGTATGCATTTCCTGTCAATTTTACCAGAATTTTGGTATTTTTTAAAGTTTATTTGAACAAACTAGTTTTCTATTGTTCACAACTTTCAAAATTTATCACATTTGGAAGGCAGCTGTATGCTGCTGCAACTGTAAGGGGAAGTTACTGTGTTTATTCTCTTCATCACTAATTGACAAATGATAAAACAATTTTAAAATCAAAATAAAACTAAATAAAAAATGAGTAAAACAATGCTGGACAAAATCTATAAAGTAATTCTGATTATGAAGTTATTTTGGCTAAATCCTATGTAGAAACTTCTTTTCTGAACAAAATAATAAAATATAATAAAATAGTCACATAGTACTGTGAACCATTATATTCATGGTATACTTGACAATTTATTAGCTTCTCCAAGTTTCTTTAACCCCTTCTTCTGTATACACACCTTACATCTGTGCCATTTGATCTGGATCTGCACTGTTCGCTTTTTGATTTATTAGGTAATTTCTAACCAAAAAGCGAACTGTGCAAATCATGATCATACAGCACAGATGTGCCAGCTGATTCGGATCTACATTGATCACATGCGATAAAACATGTATATATGGAGTAAAGGGTTAATTCTATAAGCCCTAAGTACAGTTTGTCATATGCAACCACTGTAGATCCAGATCAATCTGTGCATCTGCACAGTCAACACTTTTCATGATTCAGAGAGTAAGTTTTTTCCCAACACCCCTATGAAGAATTGAACTGGCTATTTTATTTCTTTAACAGGAAAGGGCTAATAAATGGAAACAAACCACATTGTATTGTGGATTAAGCAATCAAAGTGAAAGGGAAGAGTTATTGCCCATGAAATTTAATGAAAACACAGTACTAAAATTAGAGTCACCCGAGACTCATAATTAATAAATTATACATTTATCATTCATGTGCCTATTAAACTATGTTTGAACCTTACCTGGCTTTCACACTTCCAGCATCCCCCATTTCACAGGGAGTGGAGCCATCTTGGGGTCTCTCAAACTTTACCATGGGGCTATCTCCAGCCCCTGGAACCAATGGTAGGCCACGTAAAAATTTGGGTTTCTTGGCATCAGGGGGTAGCTGGGCGCCGGCTCCTATGTAGACAAACCCACTGCTAGGGCTTGCACCTGTAAGTGTATAGGTTAGAACTCTACAGATCAAGCTTACATTGCACACGTGAGCAGTGTAGACCCAGTTCAGCCTTCACCTCAACAGGTCAGTGAGCTTTAGAATTTATCTGACCACTGAAACAGGACTTTTACTATTGAATTACTAAATAAGCTCATTTTCTAACTTACACATTTCATTCAAGAATCACATTTTATTACAAAATATATGATATTATACGATCTTTCAATATGGTTTTGATTGTATGAAAACCTTCAGTGCCTTGTGTCTCTGATCTCATAAAATATGAAATATTGAACTGAAAATGAAATACTAACTCATTACAAATATTCAGGAGGTTAATGGGTTATTAGTTCAAATATGTATTACAATCATTTAAGCATTCACCCAGGCCAGAAAAAACTGCTAACATTTTTCAATGTCCCTCACTCATATTGACAAAGATATTAACAGGGTGCTAATGCTTATTAGAACTCTCTGCAATAATGAGGGCCATTTTGACTTTTATCCCATGGATAAACAGTGTAGATATAGATCAGATGGAACATTAGTAGCCTGCTCTCTTTAGCTTTTGATTCATTAGGCTATTTCTGACTAAGGAGCAACCAGTGAAAATCCAGATGATACGGCATGAATGTGCCGACTGATTTGTATCCACAAGCAACAAAACCTGTAAATATGGATACATGGAGTAAAGGATTAAACAGACCTGTATTGTCACATTGGTGCAAAAACTGTACCAGTACAATTGAAATATGAAGGAGATATATTGTTATTTCACTAACGCCAATATATATGTTAACTCTTACCTCCATATATATGCATTTTTACGCATGTGCGACCAGTGTAGATCCAGACCAGCCATCTGATCAGGATCTGCACTGGTCATATTGCACATGCATTAATAACACAACAAATCATCATGCAAACAGTGCATATCCTGATCAGATGGCACGGATGTTTTGGCTGATCTGGATCTACTCTGTTCGCCCATGCAATAAAGGGGTGTCTGTGGAGGAAAGGGTTACAAGCCTTATTCTTCATGTGTGGACTAATTTGGATCTGCAATGGTCACAGAAGAGATAAAACCTTTATTTAGGGATATATGGAGTAAAAGATTACATACAACAGGGCTGAAGATTATAAAACTGAGCTTTGAAGCCAGTCTCAAATGTCAAGCATCTGATTAGCTAAAATGACAACCAGTCGCCATTTCAGCCAATCAGATGATTGAGATTTGAGACTGGTTTGTATTCTCAGTTTTATAACCTTGGGACCATATCATATATGTTAAAACTCGTACTCCTGACTCCTTCCCTCTGCTCATCATCTAACCTCCTCTTCTCTCTATCAATGGCTTTAGTTCTCAGAATGTCCCCTATATGTTCCAAGAGTTTACGGCGGTTGATGAATGTCTCGCGCTCAGAATGAGTCAGGGCATGGTATGGTGTCTTTGCAATATGCGTGTCCTATAAAAAGATGAATTAGTACAGCTTCTATATGATATTTGTGACACAGTCATCAAAATGGCCGATGTATAATGTAGATGTATTCTGTGACCTTGGTGACAACAAAGTATAAGACTTAGTGTCATTGAAATGAAGAGCTCCTGCACTATGGTGATACATTTTTATCAAATAATTTTTTCTCACCAAAGGCTGATAATATTGTTTCCAAAAAAGTGCATATTAAAAATTATGTTCTCTTTTCTCTATCAATGTCACTTTTTATATAAACAAATTTTCAAAAAATCTGAACATATCTCTATTTAAATCATTTTGTAAAAAATATTTAGCCTAATTAACATTAAACAAAGCACATACAAATTTACAATATCAATGTTTATTTTAAGAATTGAAATTTTCTTTCATACGGTGCAGTTGTTTTTTTTCATTTTCCATTTTATAACTTCTCTTCACAGATATGGCCTACATCCTGTTTGACCAGAGTAGACCTAGATCAGCCTGCATATCTGTGCAGTATGATCAGGATCTACACTAGTTGCTTATAGATTTATTAGATTATTTCCTACCAATCACCCTTTCCTCCATAGACACACCTTTATTGCATGGGCAAACAGTTTAGATCCATATCAGCCGGCACATCCATGCTGTCTGATCAGGATCTTAACTGTTCGCCTTCTGATTTGTTAGGTTATTTCTGAACAAAATGCGACCAGTGCAGATCCTGATCGGATGGCATGGATGTGCCAGCTAATCTGGATCTACACTGGTCGCACAAATGCTAAAATGAGTATAAATGGAGAAAAGGATAAACAAACAGCATGGATCCTGTATGCCTTATAGTACATCAGCCATATCCATGGAGTAAAGAATCCTACTAAATGTATCTCGAAAACGACAGTTTGCATTCAGATACAAAGGAACATCTGTGAACATGCAAACAATGTGTAAATGACAAGTGAATGTTACAATCAATTACCTTGATGCTGTAGATATGAACAACAATATATATTAAAAATAAATATGTTCATATTATCAGAAGCCAACATGAGGCAACATACATAGCCCTTCTTGTCCTTATTTGTACTTGTGAGAAATGCACATCAAGGATCAATCTCTTGATTGTTTGTCTATCCATTAATTCCAGCAATAAATGAAAACAATTACCAAAATCAAAGGAAAGAAGAAATCTAAGAGTTTACAGTGATACATCCACTGCAGTTTTTAATACCAGTAGTCAGGATCTATTAAAATTTATCCAGAAAGTGTTTACCCTCCAACCTTAACATTAAGCAGTTTTCATTCACAGAAAATCAGCGAGGAACAATGACTGAAATGTTAATACAACTCTATAGTATTCTGTAACATACATAATGAAAGTCTGAAATGTTCAGATTATCTTACCTGATGGAACATGTAGTAAGCATAATCGACCACAGTTCCCATATTTCTCTTAGGCCCTATTGGTATAGGAGCTAACACATTGGCACCAGCTCTCACCAGCTTATCTATCTGAAATCATAGTGTTCCAATGTTTCTAAAACAGACTCTTATTACTTTAAAACCAAAACAAATACAAAAATACTGCGGAGCGAGTTCTCAGGCAGTTACAGAAAAGCAAATTAGTGCCCCTGCCATATTGTTTTTGGGCAACTGTATTTACAGAAGCAACCTGCTAAACCATCACAGACTATGATGGTTAGGGATCGAGGGGTCCCGGGTTCGAGCCCCAGTCCGGCCGCTAATTTCCTTAAGCAAGAAATTAACATCCAAATACTGTTAAGGTGCACCAATTGCTATATTTGTATGTCACAAAGCATGTTAGATTTTCTTAACAAAACCTATGCAATTAGTTACCCTGTTGTAGTGTTTTCACACTCATTATGTAGTTTCTTGTAGGTAAACATGTAAAATAATTTTTACTCATCTAAATGATGCCCAAAATGCCAAAAAAACGTATGTCACAAACACGAGTGTTTCTAATCAAACACACTGCAAGGTGATTTAAAATAATACCTTCATTGTTTTGTACAGTGCATATCATAATGACATTTCTAAGCCTTTGAAAACTCGTCTTAACATTATTTATATATTTTTGACTCTGTAATGTATAATTACACGATGTCCCAAAAATGAATGTGAATTACGTCACACAAATTAGACTTCCAATACAGATATACAAATGTACAAACCTATCCCAGTTTATTGCTATTCCAATCCTAAATTGTTCAAATAGTTCAGAATTCTAGTCATTACTGAGATCTTATAATGAATTAAAAAATAAAAGGTGCATGTATTGGCTAAGCAGATGTTCAACATTTAAAACGTGAATTACGTTCAGTGTGTCATGTTAACAAATCAAAACACATTTCAGTTTGCTCTCTATATTTAAGAAGTACACTCATTCCACTCTCAAATATTGTGCATTGTTAAGATCACGCAAATAATCTGCATTAGGACCATTCCGCTTTATATAAAATCATGAATTACGTTGCGGTGAATTACGTTACATGCTAAATACCAGAAGTCACTATTTCACCATAACGCTGCATAATTTGTCACCTTTTTTATGACATGAGCATGGACTATGATGTCATGTTTTTCTTAACCACGCCATTTATAAGTGCTACATGTAACAGTGCAATTTTCTGAAGATGTGTATGGCTGCCTACAAAAGAAAATTTCATCATGTTTTGTATTTCTAGTTCATAACATGTTTTAAAGTGAAATTTGAATATTATGATATTTTTTTTGTATTTGAACATGCTTGACTCATCATTTGTTGGAAAGTTTGATAAATAATTTGCATATTTTAAGAAATTTAGCTCTTGATATCTGTGTAACGTAATTCACATATGATGTAACCTAATTCACTATTAACTTTTATCTAAATTTCTTTAAGACAACAACATGAAATCCAAATGCAGAACTCCAGATATATACTTTTCGTCCAAGTAAAAAGAGCAGTATGGATTAAACAAAATACTCAAGAGGCGTTCGAAATTTTCTTTGGAAAACACGTAATTTTGGATTAATAACGGACATTTTCCAGCAGATTCATATTAAATATTTTCAAAGTTGTATGCCTGAACACTGATACCATCATAGAAATATAAATGAATGGGACAGAAACTTGAATTTATATTGAAACACATAAAATGGGACAGAAACTTGAATTTATATTGAAACACATAAAATCTTATCAGAATTTGTACTAATGTAACGTAATTCACATATATAAATAAATACTAGTTTTTATTCCAATGATAAGCAGCTGAACACAACATTTGAGATGTAAATGTGCTATTTCTGGGTTGCCAGACATCATATTTTTATTTAAACAAGAGGTGTTTGTCAAACACAAATGCCCCCCCCCCTGACGTGCAAGTGCAAATTTTTGGAAATTTAGAGACTTTTGTAAGCTTTAGCAATGAAGGGTACCAGTCATGAAAGCAATTTACAAGACGGTGGAACTCCTATATATCAATAACCAGGTCATCCAATGAGAGGATTACATTTACCTCGACAACCATAAGCGCGTGTAGATTAACCTAGTCTAACACAAAGGATTTTATTGTAATTTAAATCAAATATTCGCTATTGGCGGAGATATAGTAGCTCTAGTGTTATGTCAATTCCGGTAATGTGCAGGCTTTAGTGACCATCCATACGAAACCAAAGCATTTAATAAACACAAGTGAGTGATAATCAGTGCCTATTTATGACACGGCATATATTGAAATAGTTTAAAATTAATGTTATGGATCATTAATATATATCTTTACTTGAAATTGTCATGGGGAAAAATAATCACAACTTTACACTGAGAAGTATTTTATTTTATTATACAAATAAACATAAAAACGTTGTCTAGTTATTGATCGAACAAGGTTTTTTGTTGTCAAGGCCACCGTGACCTTGACCTTTGACCTACTGACCCCAAAACCAATAGGGGTCTTCTACTGGCCACGACCAACTTCCACACCAAATATGAGGTCTGTATCACAAAGCGTTGTCTAGTTATTGATCGGACAAGGTTTTTGTGGTCAAGGCCACTGTGACCTTGACCTTTGACCTATTGACCCGAAAATCAATAGGGGTCTTCTACTGGTCATGACCAACCTCCACACCAAATATGAGGACTGTATCACAAAGCGTTGTCTAGTTATTGATCGGACAAGGTTTTTGTGGTCAAGGCCACTGTGACCTTGACCTTTGACCTACTGACCCCAAAATCAATAGGGGTCTTCTACTGGTCATGACCAACCTCCATACCAAATATAAGGACTGTATCACAAAGCGTTGTCTAGTTATTGATCGGACAAGATGTGGTCTACGGACCGACATACCGACCGACCGACATACCGACCGACCGACATGTGCAAAGCAATATACCCCCGCTTCTTCGAAGGGGGGCATAATAACAATTCTAAAACATTTGAAACAAAAAAATTTCGGCCGATTTTATGTCAAAATTGGTGCAGTTTAACTGAATTTGGACGTTAAGCCATCATTGCTTCTCTCCACCCAGGTGTATAAATGGGTACCTGTGAGGAATATAAGCCAATGTTCCGTGGCTGCCTACGGCGCCGACTGTTAACAGACGACTTATATCCAGTGATCGGGGGGTAAATGTGAAAGTCGGTCGAGTCTGACTGTTTCTAGTTGCATATATGATATGTACGTTTATGATATGTTCAGGCATGTCAAAGATAAAAACATCTTAAGAAATGCACATACAACTATTTTATCTTATAGACATGAAGCAAATCGCACGCAGCTATTAAAAGTGGAAAGATCTGTGTATATTTAATTCATAACTGATACTATACTGGTATAAAGTATGGCAATCATCAGCCATAGATAAAACAAATCAATAATTTCCTTAGGTTCTTGTAAAAATTATATTGCATGTGTGTCCAGCGTACATACAGATCTGCTGGCACATCCTTGCTGTCTGATAATGATCTGCACTGTTTGTTTTTTTTTGGACAGAAATAACCTAATGAATTTAAAAGCAAACAGTATAGATCCTGATCAAATAGCACATATGTGCCAGCTGTTCTGGATCTGCTTGTCCAGACCTTAAAGGATATTGTTGAAAAAGAAAACAAATCTTACCAGTTGAAGTCTAGCTGATACAGGACGTCTGTACTCGTACTCTGTTGTTGTTGCTGCACACAAAGCACTACCAACACCGTGTGTCAGGGGGAGACTAACATCATTACCAAACACCAGTAGCTCATCAATACCCTGTCACAAAAAATATCAATAAAATAACAAAACCAAGGTCTTAAAAGAGTGCATATAATAAGAAATAGCAAAATTTTCAAAATTATCATAAAAGGATGGCATTTAATTCTGTAAAAATTAAATAAGAAGTACATTTAGTGGTATGTTTAACTCTCTACTCCATTGGATATAGTTTTATTAATTGGCAAACAGTGTAGATCCAGATCAGCTGGCATATCCATGCTGTCTGATCAGGATTGAATTTCTGAAAAAGAAGTGAAGTGTAGATCCTGATCACACAGCACAGATATGCCATCTGATTTAGATCTACACTGTTTGTACATGCAATAAAACCCTTATATTTCTTGCATACCAGATCAGGTCATCCAGTGATTTCACCCGTGTAGGAAATTTCGATCCTACACCCCCCCGTGTAGAATGAGTCACGTGAGTGACGTCATATATTCAAGTTATTGACGTCATTTATAAAAAAGGTTAGCGTTAATGTCAATATTTCAGCATAAGGAAAATAAAAAAGTTTGTATACATACATAGAAATGTTATAAATAATAAAAGGTATGCAAGAAAAAGTATCTTGCATGAGACATTCGGTAAAGATAGAAAAATCTGTCACCTCGGGTGAACTGTTTTGGCGGGAACTCGGCAGAGCCTCGTTCCCGCAAAACAGTTAACCCTCGGTGACAGATTTTTCCATCTTCACCTCACACTCATGCATGATACTTATAATATGGATTAAAGGGTTAACATTTCTGACTAAGACTGACACTGTAAACAATAGACAACAGTACATTTCAAGGGAAACTTGAAAAGATGCAAGAATTCCAATCAAGTATTTAACAAAACACAACTCTAAAACATTCACATGCTTTTACAATGTAGTTATTTACTAACTTGAATATTAAACATTTTAAGAATAAAAATCATCATTTTAACAAATTGCCGACTAGTGGTGGTAAGATATTTAAAAATGTATGTTTAATTAATTTTAAAAATAAACAAGAGCCGTCAGAGACGGGTTATGCTCCCCAACGCCGCTTTGTCACAAATACTTTTTTGTTAGAACAGGAAGAATTTGTAAGAAAGATATTGTATTTGAAAGTTTCCTTTACGATTCAAACAGAAAGCATTTTACAATATTGTACAAAAATAAGACAAAAAAAATGAGAAATTTCAAAGGGCACTAACTCAAAAATGAATAAAGCAAGAGTTATGGTTCTTGTGCATTGCACTGCTCCGCATTGAGATCATTCTACTTATGAAGTTTCAAGTTCAGAAACTTTTATACTTTGTGAGATATGCACCAGATAAAACTAAGTAAGAGAAATTTCAAAGGGAAATAAATAAAAAATCAATAAAGCAAGATTTATGGTTCTTGTGCACTGCACTGCTCCTCATTGAGATCTATCTACTTATGAAGTTTCAACTTCCTAACTCTTATACTTTGTGAGATATGCCCCGGACAAAAAGTAAGTATGGTAAATTTCAAAGGGCATTAACTCTATAATGAATAAAGCAAGAGTTATGGTTCTTGTGTGCTGCACTGCTCCTCAACGAATTCATTCTACTTATGAAGTTTCAAGTTCATAACTCTTATACTTTGTGTGATATGCCCTGGACAAAAAATAAGTAAGAGAAATTTCAAAGGGCAATAAATCAAAAATCAATAAAAGCAAGAGTTATGGTTCTTATGCACTGCACTGCTCATCATTGAGATCTATCTACTTATGAAGTTTCAACTTCATAACTCTTATACTTTGTGAGATATGCCCCGGACAAAAAGGAAGTATGAAAAATTTCAAAGGGCAATAACTCAAAAATGAATAAAGCAAGAGTTATGGTTCTTGTGCACTGCACTGCTCCTCCCTGAGATCTATCTAGTTATGAAGGTTCAACTTCATAACTCTTATACTTTGAGAGATATGCCCCAGACAAAAAGTAAGTATGAGAAATTTGAAAGGGCAATAACTCAAAAATGAATAAAGCAAGAGTTATGGTTCTTATGCACTGCACTGCTCCTTATTGAGATCTATCTACTTATGAAGTTTCAACTTCATAACTCTTATACTTTGTGAAATATGCCCCGGACAAAAAGTAAGTATGAGAAATTTCAAAGGGCAATAACTCAAAAATGAATAAAGCAAGAGTTATGGTTCTTGTGCACTGCACTGCTCCTCATTGAGATCTATCTACTTATGAAGTTTCAACTTCATAACTCTTATACTTTGTGAGATATGCCCCGGACAAAAAGTAAGTATGAGAAATTTCAAAGGGCAATAACTCAAAAATAAATAAAGCAAGAGTTATGGTTCTTGTGCACTGCACTGCTCCTCATTGAGATCTATCTACTTATGAAGTTTCAACTTCATAACTCTTAGACTTTGGGAGATATGCCCCGGACAAAAAGTAAGTATGAGAAATTTCAAAGGGCAATAACTCAAAAATGAATAAAGTAAGAGTTATAGTTCTTGTGCACTGCACTGCTCCTCAACGAGATCTAACTACCTATGAAGTTTAGTCTTGATACCTCTCATAGTTTTTGTGTAATTGTCCGGACAATATTATGACGGACGGACGGACGGACGAACGAACGGACGAACGGACGAACGGGACGGACGGACGGACAAAGCGACAACTATATGCTCCCCCGAATTTCGGGGGGAGCATAAAAACTCACCATATCATTTCCGCTGGCAATACAAAGAGCTAAGGGAGAGAATCCATTACACAGAAGACTTGAGTTGGCACCATGTTCTAACAACAGATGAATCACTCTCGTGATATACTGAAATTATACACACATATACAGACTAGATAGGTGTTCAGTTTAACACTTGTTTTGCTCTCTGGTACTTTGTCAGAATAAAAAAATCCAACAGCATGGCCCAACATCAGTTGGTCGGCCAGTTATATGTTAGCACAAAGTTGCAATTCTCTAAAGAAATATTCTAATAATGAGTTACAACAAATGTGAGGCACTCATAACATTATCAGGACATGGAAACTTACTGTGGAAAATTAATGGAGGTTTAACCCTTTCCTCCATAAATACGCATTTTTACAAATGTGCGACCAGTGTAGATCCAGATCTGCACTGGTCACATTTTGGTCAGAAATAACCTAATGAATCAAAAAGCGAACAGTTTAGATCCTGATCAGTCAGCACAGATGTGCTGGCTGATCAGGATCTAAACTGTTCACCCATGCAATTAAGGTGCATCTATGGAGGAAAGGTTAATATAATCAATGCTCCAGTTTCTCTCTATGCATAACTTGGTATTTGGTGAGAACTTTCCACATACCTTGTAGTTATCATCTCTTGCACAAGCTATCTGTAGTGGTGTCCGTCCTCCCAGTAATTCCTGAGAATCTGGATGTATTGTGTCCTTGCTCCATTCCTCCATCTGTAAATACAAGCAAGCCAGAACTCAACACTTTATACTGACCTATAAACCATTTACTCTATATATATACAGGTTTTATCAACATGTACGACCAGTGTAGATCCAGATCAGCTGGCACATCAAGGATATCTGATCCCGATCAACTCTTTTCAACTTTCAAAATATATTAAAAAGCACAGAAGTGCCTGCTGATAACAGCCATATCTTATGGAGTAAATGGTTAACCATTAACAGAAATGCTGACTTGGTCTACATAATGAGCATGTTGACCGGCCATACATTGTGAATAAAAGGAGATTCTTGCATACTGGATGAGTGTTTCCGCATGATTTACTAGGGAAAGAAAATCTTATCTTATTCCCTGGGAAAAAGGTACTGTTTGCGTGCTACATTAGTGATGTCATTTCTTCAAGTATCTGATGTAGTTTAATATTCAAGTTAGTGACATCATTTAGAAAATAAGGTTTGCATCAATATTTCGGCATAAGGAAACAAAAATTTAGTTTGTATAATAGACATATTATACACAAATGTTATGAACAGTAAAAGGAATGCAAGAAAAAGTATCTTGCATGAGATAAAACATTTAAACATATAAACTCACCAAGTTTCTGTTAAGGAATGCATCATCTTCTTCTGCCCTGACATCAGGATCTGCCCCTGCCTTCAATAACAGCTCTGTTATCATGACACCTTCCTCACCGGGGATAGCACTGGCAATATGTAGGGGAGATAATCCACCTTTCTGTAAGACAAAACACACAGTTATCCCATAATCCATAACAATTAAACTTGATATGAAACATGCTTACTTAAGGCATTGTTTTGGCATTTTCAGTTGGGATTTTTTGTGCTGTAAACACTCATTTTTCTTTTCATATTTTATTTTGACACAATCCTTGCTGCATGTGCCAACTTAGAATACCAGTATCAGGGACAAGATAAAAAATCACCAATGTGCCAGCTGATCTGGATCTACACTGTTCATCCACGTGATAAAGGCATATATATGGAGTAAAGGATTAAGTTAATCCCATCAGTCTAGATTTGATTGCATATGTTAATAATATGTTAATAAATCAGCTGAAATCCATCAATCATTCAGTAAAATGTACAGTATACAGTTCAACCTGCCTTTGCAGCCACCTGCGAATAGCAACCACCTGTCTCAAACAGCCAGTTTGAATGTCCAAACTGACATTTTGTTCTAAATTTTACCTGTCTTAAACAGAAACCTGTCTTCAGCAGCCACTTTTTGTCACTCCCTTGGGTGGCTGTTAAAGACATGTTTGACTGTAGATCTGATTGCTTATGTCAATGCCTACACAGATTTCCAACTTTTGCCAGATTATAGAAGAAAAATTTCATTTGGATCCATCATAAAAACTGTGCAGTTTATGTGTTAAGTTCATATGAAACACTAGTAGTATAGACCGTGAGTTTAAAAAATAAGTTTGTACCTCTTTTGGCAACTTAATACTGGTTGAAGCCTCTTTGGCCAGCAGTGATTTCACCATTTCCACATCAGCAGCTTTGATGGCAAAGAACAATACAGGCATTGGCACACCAGAGGCATTGGGATCTGCCCCTCGCTGTAGCAACAGGTCTAATGTGGCTTTCATTCTTTCCCTCCTGAAAAAGTAAAGTGGAACTTGGAGTTATAAATTCCAAAGCAACAGTTCTGATACACCTTTTATCATGTGCATGACCAGCGTAGATCCAGATCAGCTGGCACATCCACAGATCTACACTTGTAATCTTGTGGTGTAAAATAACCCTAAAATCTAAAAAGGAACAGTGTAGATCCAGATCAGACACCTGCTGATCTGGATCTAACAGCCATATCTAACTGGTTAAAGGGTTAAAGATATTTGAAAAACTGCTTATATATGTGAAAAAAAATCATTAATCTGAGAACCTGACTTTGGATATTGTTAAGAAAAGGCTTAGTATTTGACCTAATAATTCAAACACTAAAAGAAGTCAAGCCCTTTCCAACATCAGCCTCTATACCAAGCTTGTTGACCAAATATCAAGCTGGCCCTAAATTCTGTTGTTGCCTTTTTATGATCAGGACATCTGACCTACTAAACCCTTAATCAGAAATTAAAGTAAAATTTTCTTACCATACCATACCATACCATACCATACCATACCATACCATACCATACCATACTATACCATACCATACCAATCTCAAACCTGAGCTTGGAGAATATAGGTTTAACGGTTCTTAAGCTATCAAAGTTATTTTAAAACATGAAAATTATTAACATACTCATTTTTTATGACTGCAAGATGGCGCACTGTACCCAAGTCAGCACTGTTGTGACTCCGCTTCCCAGCCACGACCTTCTCGTTCATACTCAGCTGAGTTGCACATCTCTCTATCAATTGATCCGACACTTCTATTTCATAATACTTCAAACTAAGATTTGAATCAAACTCTTCCATACTCTGTGTGTCATCCAACTTCACTGCCAAGTCTGAATTACTCGATCTGTTTTCTTCAATGCGCACTTGTTGTTTAACATTTTGTATATTTTTCATATTTTTATTTGAATCTAATTGTCCAGTTGAATCTAACTGACTACTGTCATCTACATTGTCTGATATCTGTAAATTTGATACTTTGCGGTTACCCGTTTTTTTGCTCAGAATACTCTTAGGAGTTGTCTGCCCTTGACTAGACTGGTTCTGTTGCTGTACTTGCTGCTGTGTTAGAGATTGAGTTGATTTTGATTTCTCATCCTTTGTTTTGGATTTCATATCTTTGGGTTCTTCTAAGTATCTTTCTGCTATATTATAAAGAAAGCTTTTCATTGGATAGAAGAATATACAGCCAGCGGAGAGTGCAGAACAGCCTTCATCAGACAATTTGTTAACATCGGCTCCATGGTTCAGTAAACAGTTTATTACATCTACATGCCAATTGACCTGAAAAGTATTCATCAATTACAATTATCTTTATCACTATAATTCTGTATTTTACTTGTCTACATATCAATTCTGGTGAAATTTCTATTCAAGTACACATTTGTTTTAATTCAGTTATTTGATGTAATCTATTGCAGAATGCATTATTGTAATCAAAGGAAAATGATGACAGCTGAATATCAATGCATAACATGAGACACAAAATCATAGGTTCAAAGAGTGCTAGTAATAAAGTAGGTTTATTTTCTCTGTCCATAGTGAATGTTTGATAGAATCAGTAACACTACTACAAAGTATGCAAATCAATAATAATTAATCAATCAGTGATATTTGTCTCTAATGAGTAACTGACTAATGGCTCATGCTTACCGTTGCCCCAATTAAGGCAGTATGTCCATTACTATCAGCTACATCAGGAGAAACTTTCCCCGAGCTTAGCAAATCTTCAACCTTGTTGAGGTTTCCTTCAGTGGCCGCCTGTATCAGCTCTTCGGACGCCAGCTCCATTGGTCCCTTTCCTTGGAAAGAGCTTCTGTTACCATTCAATACATGCTCTATTTTAAACGATAATCCTTTCACACCATATTTATGTTTTTCATAGTGTTTCTGCAAGGATATTATTGATGGAGTTCTATTCCACACTTTAACTGGTTCATCTTTATCAGTATCTGTTTCCGACTTGGGATAAAATTCAGCATCAAAAGCCTCCTTGTTAACTGCAAGACTTCTCGGGTCTAAAACAATATTGAATATACCGCTGACTTTCTCTGTAATATGACCCTCTGGGGTATACCGGGCATCTGGCTCTTTTAAAACATTTTCAAAAGCTTCTTTACCAGTTACACCATTTTTGGTCAAATATAGAACATGTTCTTCTGGATTATAATCAAAGTCTTTATGATTTTTCATGGCAAAGGCCTCTGGTATGGCTGAGCAGATTTTGATGAGCTTTTCACCATGCCAGAGACCAACATCTTGTGTACCATCAGGATAGGTCATGACCCCTGGACCCTGACGTTCATCCTCCTGATAAAGGCCCTGAAATATAGTAGGTATATATGATCATGTGGTATGTTTAAATTCTTTGCTCACTGAATATGCCTTTCATCACATGAGCGACCAGTGTAGATGTTCTGATTTGCAGTTTCAGTGTTCGCTTCTTGGTCAAAATTTACCTAATAAATCTAAAAGTGAACAGTGTAGTTCCTGATCAGACACCACAGATGTGCCAGGTAATCCGGATCTACATTGTTTTGCCCTACATTGTTTTGCCAGCTTTATCTATAGTGGTAACGATTAGATCACTGATTAATATGTCAAAACAAATGACCTTTAAAAGGACGCAGGTGATTGTTATCAAATACTTATGGTGTTAGGATTAAGAACTGCTCAGAATGTTTTCCAGTAAAGTTATAAATGTGACTGACTTGTTATCGTAAATGCAGTTCATTGTTAATTATTTAATATTATTATTTATCAAACAGCCTAACTTTGCTTTCTTTCTTAGGCATCGCTGGATTTCATCATTAAACCATTTCTTCTATAGACATACCTTTGTTGCATGGGTGAAAAGTGTAGATCCAGATCAGCCGGCACATCCATGTCATCTGATCAGAATCTGCACTGTTCGCTATTTTTATTTTTTAGGTTATTTCTGACCAAAATGCAACCAGTGCAGATCCTGAACGTGCCGGCTGATCTAAATCTACACTGATTGCACATGCATAAAAATGCTTAAATATCGAGGAAAAGGGTTATAACATAGAAGCAGCTAATGTGCTTGAGTGTTGTGGACTAGATGTTATCAAGGGGGAACAAGTGTCTGAGTGGGATCTGAAAATTTTTGAATCCCTGATAACTTTTACATATTTTTTTTTCTCACCTCATATTTATTGCCATTGGCAAACAGGAAAACTCCATAGCCCTCCTTCCTGTCCATGTAGAAAGTTCCAGTAAATGTTGAACCATCTGGCCAGGTATAAACTCCAGACCCATGTCGGCGATCCTGGAAGAACTTCCCCTTGTATGCCTGGAAAGATGAGAGGAAAATCTGTTAACCCTTTCCTCCAAATAAAGGCCTTATTACGCACATGCAACCAGTGTAGATCCAGATCAGCCGGCACATCCATGCCTTCTGATCAGGATCTGCACTGGTCGCATTATGGTCAGAAATAACCTAACAAATCAAAAAGCCAACAGTGCAGATCCTGATCAGACGGCACAGATGTGCCGGCTGATCTGAATCTACACTCTTCGCCTACGCAATAAAAGAGTGTCTATGGAGGAAAGGGTTAAAGGGTGTTCCACCTACTTCAGTTAACCCCTTACTCCATTGAAAAGGCTTTTATCTCATGGGTGAACAGTTTAGATCCAGATCAGCCAGAACATCCATGACTTCTGATCAGAATCTAAACTGTTCACCTTTAAATTAATAGTTTTTTTCTAATCAGGAGGCAAACATTGTAGATCCAGATCAGATGCCACAGACTGGATCTTGACTGGTTCCACAAGCATAAAAATGAGAATATACCTGTCCAGTAGATGTGTATAAAGAAAAAAATTAATGTTTCAAGTCATGTTTGAGTCTAGCGAAGACACAAATCAGCATGTACACATTCTGACATATTCATTATGCTCACAAATGCTAATAAATGTAGTTATCACCTGGGACAAGTCATTAACCCCTTCATAGATACACCTTTATTGCGTTGGCGAAAAGTGTAGATCCAGATCAACCAGCACATCTCTGCTGTCTGATCAGGATCTGCACTGCTCGCTTTTAGATTTATTTCTTATCAAGATGCAACCAGTGCAGATCCAGATCAGATGGCACAGATGTGCCAGCTGCTCTGGATCTACACTGTGATTGCACATGTATAAAAACGCGTATATATGGGGGAAAAGGGTTAACAATTCATCTAGAAGCGTTGGATGCAAGAAGACCTGAAAGGGGTTTTTTTTTAGTCTTAAAGTTAGTTCACTTGACAAAATATTGGAATCAACTTTCTGGAAAAATCACAATGAAAAATGAATACCGCTGCCCCAAAAAGGGGTTCAACAATGCCACTGAACCCACGTCAGGATCCACCCCTGATATTGGCTAGGACAGGTTTAGTTTACTTTTTAACTATTTTCTTAAACTTGTTGACACCGCCATGAAATAAATAAGTAAGACGATGAAGTATTTGCATAGATTATGTTCAACAAACAGCTTTAAGGACTAGAGTATTTTCAATCTTAAAGAGTTGTATAATTTTACCATTAAATTAAAGTTTCAATACAGTGACAAAATTGTTTATTACTGAAATCAATTTTCTTTAACACAAGTTTATTGACTATCTTGTAAAAGCTGTAGGACATTAATTGCAAACAACGACCTTAACATATTCTTAATGTGAGGTGAAATAAATTCCAATTTTTCAAAGCGACGATAGTGGGGGAAAAAGCCTTTAGTAATATTTCAACAATACAAATATTGTATATTGAAAGTTTGTGTCAATCGAAAGTTTATTCTAAGATTTTAATTTCAAATTAGACAAATGGATTTCTTTTTTGAATGTTATCAACGTAAAAAGTTAAAATTGCACTTATTCAGTAACTTTAACTAGACTGAAGATGTAATTTTTCATAATTAAAAAAAAATCAGCTTATTTCTTAAGATAATTATCTTTAAACATCAACATTTATGCCATCAAGTTAAGCAAGTGACATGTTTACAGTTTGGGCAAAATTTATAGACAACTGTTAATGGTTGAGTACAAGTAAACATTTAAATATCATCATTGACTGAACATTTTTTTCTTTCTGAATTTAACCTTTACCCCATATATACATGTTTTATCACATGAGTTAACAGTGCAGATCCAGATCAGCCAGCACTGCTGTGCTAAATGATCTGGATCTACACAGTTTGCTTCTTGGTCAGAAATAACCTTGTGAATCTAACTGCGGACAGTTTAGATTCTGATCAGATAGCACAGATGTGACGGCTGATCTGAATCTAAACTATCTGCTGAGACAATAAAAGCCATTTCTATGGAGTAAAGGGATAATATCACTTGACATTTAACCCTTTTCCCCTATAGATACACCTTTATTGTATGGGCGAACAGTTTAGATCCAGATCAGCTGGCACATATGTGACGTCTGATCAGGATCTAAACTGTTTGCTTTTTAGTTCGTTAGGTAACTTCTGACCAAAATGCGACCAGTGCAGAACCTGGTCAGACATCACAAATGTGCCAGCTGATCTGGATCTACACTCGTCGCATATACTATAGACAAAATGCATATACATGTACCTCTTTGTTAGCCCATACATGTTCACCCTGTCCATGTCGCAGATCATTGTGAAATTGTCCCTCATATCGACTGCCATCTTGCCACAGCTGTGTTCCTGGCAATAGTAAGATACCATGGAACGTGAACAAATAATAAATATGTAACCAAGTATTTCAGGCAATAAACTCTTTATTGCATAATTTTGAAATTTAATTATTTTAAATTTTAAAATATAGAAATTCTTATTCATTGATTTTAGCTATTTTGAAATTTGTTACTTAACATCTTAAATTTAAGTAAAGTATTAAATGTTTTAAGTTATCATCTTAACAAAGAAGATTTAATTAAGTCAAGCTGCTTAGGATTTTAGCAGCTTGCACTTGGTCATTGCTGTATAAACAATTCAGCATATTTTGTTGATTAAGTGTGAAGCCTCAATAAATTGTTAAGTAAACTCTCCAATTTGAGCTAAGGGTTTCACCTATTTGTAACATAACTTTTCATTGGATAATAGGTTACTTTCTGTTAAATTTTCATTGGTTAATTTATGTTTTAGGGTTTTGTCTTAGAAAACCTTAATATCAATTTTAGAATGTATCTTTAGTCTTAAGAAAGTTTTCGACAAGTAAAGTCATACAAAAGTCTTCATTGTGTTAACAACTAAAAGTTAGAAATTTGGTGCTTGTCTTTAGATGTGTTCATCATTGTGTTACATTGGAAATTTTATATTATAATAACTTTGAATATTGATAAGTCCACCAGAATTAAAAAGGAATTTAGAACTTACAAATGGAGTTATAGTTCTGATTCACCTGTTCCCAGTAAATAGTTGGGGACAGGATTGAGCTCGTGACCAAGAGACCCAAACGGTGGCTGCGCCGCTTGAGCCAGTTTTTCCCCCAAAACGCTTTATAAGCTCGGACATTCGTCTAGTGGCCACCAACCAACGGTCACAGCTTTGTGGTGCGAGAATCTCGTGGTAACGATTGAACTTAATGAATGGAAAGTGAATAAAGCTTACAACAATTATAAAGTTTATGGTTAAATCATAGAAGTGGACTTATCAACCAATTACAGAAGTGCTATACATTTGAATACAGTTTAAATGTGAACTTGTATGTTGATGCCAGAAGCTATGAACATTTCTTGAAGAAATTAACAATTTTGCCAAAACAAGTTGGGCAGCTATAAAACGTTAATCTGAGGAGCAACACGTAAATCATTGACATAAAATTTTCTATAAAAGCAGAGATGCTAAAAATCCTGCAACCAAGAACCAGATTATTTTAACCAGGGAGCCAAACCAAATAACTTTGGAGAAGCCGAAAACCATACCAGACACCGGAGCCAGGATCAAAGAAGAAGTGAAGAAAGAAGAAGTGATGAGGAAGAAGATGTCAAAGTGAAAACAGTGCTTTAACCTAAATAAAAGTTGTTGGTAAGTGAAGTTTCAACATTTAGTGCTATATTGTTTTGCCTATATTGCAAACAGTTGTTAAAATCTGATCTATTTATTTATTTCATATAGAACAGCATTTACATAATTTACAGATTCTTCTATAAATAGTATTTATTTTATAACTTAAATTTTGAGTTAAATTTACAAGCATTTAATTATTGTTACATAATAAATTATTTATTTTAGTTTAACATTTACAATATTTATTAAATTTTAGTAATTTTCATACAGAATAGTTTAAACTTAAACTTGAAAAAAGAAACCTTATAAGTGCTGGAAATAATTTTGTTTCGCAAACTTGTAAAAATAATTATAGGTAATACTTAAATTTACTTAGCTGTTTACAGACATATATTTTGAAAGGTTGTTATTTTCACTTAACAATTAAAAGTTAGTTTCACTGATTTTACAGTATATTTATTATTGGTTAAATACAATTTGTTTATTCAGTTACTATTGAATTTTAAGTGCTTTTGATAAAATGGCTCCGTCTAAGTATCAGGCTCCTTGGCAGTGCTCTAAACAACAGTGCTCTAGCATTACTCATGATTGTGAGGTCAAACCCTCTATCTCTTTAGTTTCTTCTTTAGATCAATATTCTAAAGCATATATTCAAATTGAAAATCAACAATACAGGTCTCTTTTTGATTCGGGTGCTGGCATATCTTGCATTAGTGAGAAAATTGTGCAGAAATTACATAAAAATCCCCAATATGATAGTGCTACTATTCAACATGTCTATGGTGTATGTGGTGAGATTCATTCTGTGCTAGGGACCATCACTCTTACTTTTCTTATTGATGGTTTCCCCTTTGAACATACCTTTCATGTTTTTCCTAAGCTGCACGAACCCATTATTATTGGTCGTGACTTCATGCAAAAAGAAGGCATTCAGCTGAACTTTCAGACAAATTCTATTTCTTTCCAGAAAGATCAGCCTATCACAATTTCTCTAATTTCTGATGACCTATCTAAAACTGACTTTGGCAAAACTCTTTCTTCTCATGTTATTCCACCTCATTCTGAATTTCTATTACCCTTGAAAACTAAGAAATTCAAGGATGGAGACATTGTGCTGTGTGAGCCACCACAACACTTGGCCAAAGATGAACTGGCCGGAGGCAAATGCTTATCCACAGTGTTAGATGGCAAAGTTCACTACCGGCTGATGAATCCTACTGCTCTTCCTATCTTTCTTAAACCTAATACTCGAGTTTCTGTCCTTTCTGAAATAAACTTCTCTACTATCAAACAGGTTACTGATCATGAAACGACTCAAGTGCCTGAACATTCTGAATCTGTGAATTCTATAAATGCTGAAATGCTCTCTGATCAGCAATACATAGGCATTGCTGAAGACTTAGGCATCAATCTAGATGACAGTGATCTCACCACAGACCAAAAGAGAAAACTCCTTATCTTCATTGGCAAAAACAGAAGTTCTTTTGCCAAAGATTTTTCTGAGTTAGGAGTTACTCATCTGCACTCCCATAGAATTGAAACTGGGGACAATAAGCCTATCAAAAAGGCTCCCTACCGGCAAAGTCCTGAAATGCGCAGAGAAACTGAGCGCCAGGTTAAAGACTTGCTGGATAATGGTTTCATTGAGGAATCAGACTCCCCTTGGAACAGTCCTGTGGTACTCGTGAAAAAGAAAAATGGTGAATGGAGATTTGCGGTTGATTACCGAGAACTTAATAAAGTCACTGAATCTATCTCTTTCCCTATTCCTCACATCTCTGATATCTTTGACACTATCGCCGATGCGAAAGCGGAGGTATTCTCTGTTCTTGATCTAAAGAGTGGTTTCTGGCAAGTTCCCCTTGATCCAGAGACTGCTCACAAATCTGCTTTTGTCACTCATCAGTCTGTTTATTCTTGGACTCGCCTCCCATTTGGCCTTATGAACAGTCCGTTAACTTTTCAGAACTTAATGAGTAAAGTGCTCAAGAATCTCAATTGGAAAATAGCTTTGGTCTATGTTGACGACATCTTGGTCTTCAGTCGCAACTTTGACCAACATCTTTCTGATCTATCTCAAGTCTTTTCTAATCTACGCTCTGCAAATCTCACCCTCCAACCCACCAAATGTAAATTCGCCACCAAGGAAATCGAGTACCTAGGACACATAATTTCTAAACATGGGATAAAAGTTAACCCACAGAAAACTCAGGCAATAGATGAATATCCACGCCCAAAGACTGCCAAACATATCAAGTCATTTCTAGGCATGACTTCATACTACAGGAAATTTATAAAATCATATGCTAAAATATCTGGACCATTAAATGCACTTCTGAAGAAAGATGCAAAATTTGTATGGACACAAGAATGTGAAGACTCATTTAACACTCTTAAACAGGCTCTTACTTCTGCTCCTATTCTTGCTTTCCCTAAATTCGATAGACCTTTCATTCTTGCAACCGACAGCTCTGATCATTCTATTGGTTATGTACTGTCCCAACTGGATGATGAAGGTTTGGAGCACCCTATTGCATATGGCGGAAGAGCTTTACATGGCCATGAAACAAGATGGCACATCACTGATAAGGAGGGGTTGGCATTGGTTGAAGCTGTGTCACATTTCAGACCATACCTTGCCAACAGCTTCTTTACAGTGTACACAGATAATGTTTCTGTGAAGTGGCTAAAGCAAATAAAGAATTGCCAAGGACGTCTCGGAAGATGGGCACTCTCATTACAAGGGTACAATTTCGAGATAGTTCACAAGGCTTCTCAAGCTAACGGTAACGCAGATGGACTCTCTCGTCGCCCCTACACTGAGGTCAAAGAGAAAATTGGCACAGAACTAAATGACACAAGTGAAGCAGTATGTCAGCTCTCAGACCAACAGTCTAATGAACTGGCTGCTGTAACACTTGTTTACAGTCATGAGCAAGTTCTCACTCCATCTGTAGCACCAGCCACTGCTTGCACTGAGACAGCACCAAACAATGAAGATGAAGACTCGGAACAGCAGGGCTCAGTAAATACTGATGACCAAATTAAACAAAACATGGATTTAATATTTTTACAAAGAGATGATGAATTTTACAAAAACATCATAAAATATAAATTACAGAAAGAATTACCCGATGATATGAAGAAATCAAAATTAATAGTTGCAGAATCAGAACTATAACTCCATTTGTAAGTTCTAAATTCCTTTTTAATTCTGGTGGACTTATCAATATTCAAAGTTATTATAATATAAAATTTCCAATGTAACACAATGATGAACACATCTAAAGACAAGCACCAAATTTCTAACTTTTAGTTGTTAACACAATGAAGACTTTTGTATGACTTTACTTGTCGAAAACTTTCTTAAGACTAAAGATACATTCTAAAATTGATATTAAGGTTTTCTAAGACAAAACCCTAAAACATAAATTAACCAATGAAAATTTAACAGAAAGTAACCTATTATCCAATGAAAAGTTATGTTACAAATAGGTGAAACCCTTAGCTCAAATTGGAGAGTTTACTTAACAATTTATTGAGGCTTCACACTTAATCAACAAAATATGCTGAATTGTTTATACAGCAATGACCAAGTGCAAGCTGCTAAAATCCTAAGCAGCTTGACTTAATTAAATCTTCTTTGTTAAGATGATAACTTAAAACATTTAATACTTTACTTAAATTTAAGATGTTAAGTAACAAATTTCAAAATAGCTAAAATCAATGAATAAGAATTTCTATATTTTAAAATTTAAAATAATTAAATTTCAAAATTATGCAATAAAGAGTTTATTGCCTGAAATACTTGGTTACAAATATATAACAAACTAACAAGTTAAATAAGCCTTTGTGTTTTTTGCCCTTTTAAGATGGAACATGCATACATCTTTAACAGGTCATGAAATGTATGGTGTGTATTTAAGCCTTTACATCATAATGAGTTTTATAACGTGTGCTACCAATGCAGATCCAAATCAGCAGGCACATCTGTCTCCAGAAAATATTACCATTAGTGAACGTTTAGAATTCTTAAGTCTAGAATCATTAATACCTCAGTTTTCATCAAAAGTTATTTGATTTTCATATAAAAGTATCTTTTTAAATTATCCAAACAGATATTTGTTATACAGAAAATTAAAAAAACGCTATTTTCCCTGCAAAAAAGAATAATTATTACCATGATGTGTATGTGAAACAAACATTCTGCATTTATTGTGGCCTTAAGGCCACATCATAAGAGACTGGTTCATGATTCTGTATTATTTCTTTAGTTACATACATGTAAGCATTCAATGCAGAGTGAATCAAGACCAAATGAAAGGTCAGTTCAACCTTGGCCCAATATTATAAACCTGAGTTTGGAGACCAGTCTCAAATCTCAAGCATCTGATTGGCTGAACTGGCAACCGCTTGTTATTTCAGCCAATCAGATGCTTGAGATTTGAGACTGGTCTCCAGTTTTAGTTTTATGATCTTGGACCCAGATCCTCCTCATACAGGCTCTCAAATACTGTCAAAAGAACAATCTTGGAACAAGGAAGAATAAGCCTGATGAACAGAAAATCACTCATAGAAAATAATGTTACATCAGTCAGCTGGAAGCAGTGAATGCAATTGTGCCCAGGGTTATAAAACTGAGCATGGAAACCAGTCTCAAATCTCAAGCCTCTGATTGGCTGAAATGGCGACTGGCCGCCATTTCAGACAATCAGATGCTTGAGATTTGAGACTGGTTTCCAATCTCAGCATTACAACCTCCAGTCCAGGACTACTTTTTAGAGCTTACCTGATCCCTGTCTGTTATTATCCAGGTACTCCCCTTCATATCTTGCTCCATTTGGCCAGGTGAAAATTCCTCTCCCTATTTTCTTGTGGTCATGAACTTGACCTTGGAATCTGGCACCACTTTTATAGCTGACATCTACTTCCCCTTCACCAGTAAGAGGTTCGAAAACAGCACTCTGTAGACGCGGAAGACTCTGTGACATGCTCATTTTTTCAAACTGAAAAAAAAATCAGAATACAATGAAACTTCTTGTTATAAGTCTGACCATACTGAAATTTAGACCTTACTGCTTTTTAGACCCCTATTTTACTTTACCACAATGCAGTTTTGCACTACTAGTATTTTCCACCTTGGCATAAAGACCACCCAGCTGTTATACGACCACCACTGTGCTCCTGAATATCTCAGAGAAGCATTTTCTCCATAAATAAGTCTCATCACAAGGGCAAACAGTATAGATCCAGATCAGCTGTCACATTTGAATTGTGTCTCATCAGGATCTAAACTGCTTTTTGACTCGTTCACTTATTTCTGACTATGATATGACCAGTGAAAATCTAAACCAGATGGCACAGATGTGCCAACAGATCTGGATCTATACTGGTCCTCAACAGATCTGGATCTATACTGGTCCTCAACAGATCTGGATCTATACTGGTCCTCAACAGATCTGGATCTATACTGGTCCTCAACAGATCTGGATCTATACTGGTCCTCAACAGATCTGGATCTATACTGGTCCTCAACAGATCTGGATCTATACTATTCCTACACACATAAAAACATGCCTATATGGAGTAAATGGTTAACTGAGTGCCCTATCATAATTGTTAATTGTTAAAGTTGAAACATAGTATGGTAAAAGCTCTTAGAATGATGTATTTCAGCACTTGAGGTCCAAACCGTTTGCATTATATTTGGCAAATAAATTATGTTGAAACTGAACTAAAATATACAAAACTGAGTGTTAAAATTAAAACATGGGTGTCAAGCAGTATCTGAGTATTTAAACTGTCTCTAACAGACCTGCCAAGTAACCCAAACTAATTGTGCACAACAAAGGGTATTCTACATATACAATGGCCTGCAATTGGCTGCCCTCCAGACATCAGTAAAAAGTAAGTATGTTTAATGGGTCTGTATAGAGACTAACAGGGCTCTCCCTAGACTTGCAAATCAGGAAGAAGTTTTCTCATTTATAATTTTACTGAATTATGGAGAAGTTCGCAGTCAACAGCATTCTTTCCCTATAAAGTATATACAAAATGACTTCTCCCATTGCTCAACGGAGGGAGAAGTCTGGTCACTTTTGGGAGACCACTTCTCCCAAGTCTCCCTCTAACATGAGCCCTGGACTAACCTGATATGTTTTTTTAATCACTTCACAATACAGCATCTTCAGTATCATGTTTCTACAAAATTTTCTTGCAGTATCACAGATTTTGAATAGGTGGTAGCTCTGTACTATTGGTTGCTTTACAGCCAGTAAAATGTAATTTTGGCACTGTGAGTCTGTCCTATTGTAAAACATCTAACTCATGCTTTGTTAGTCCAAAATTCAATCCCTGATCAGATCACTGATCTTACCGTTCATCTAGACTTCCATTAATTTTGTGGTTCAAGATTTAACTTTTTATCACATAGAATCTATTTCATTTCTCACTTTTTACAATTACAAAAATGAAACTGGGAACCAGAAAACAGAATTTACAATGTTCAGCTAAATTTATAACTTCGATCTTAATAATATAAATAACAGCTTGATTTCAGCAACAATGTTGGTTATTTAGTCATATTCACCTGTTTATCTCAAGTTAAAACTGAGCTCTGATTAGTCCTATAAATATGACATCGTAAATGCTATTTATCTTTTTTTTATTTTATGGCAATTACGGTGTCATATCCCCGAACGCAGTTTTCCTGTCGCATGTAACGACCGATTTTCAGTTGGGACAATTATCTTAGTTATCTGCAATTTTCAAACATGACCGGCCTAAATGTAACAATATTTTATTAATATTATCTATCTATCTATTTATACTGCTGTACGCCCCTTTCGGGTATTACTTGCAGGTGCGCATCAGTGCAAGAATAAAAGTTTTTAAATGACTCTATATCTTGCTTCAGACACAAAAATTACTTACATTATCCAGTTATAAACTGCGATAATCCATTTTAATTTCCGCCATAGTGTTTTTGTTAATGCAGCGCTCAGCCATGTAGACATTGCTCAATTCTGATTGGCTCATGCAAATCACACAACTGCCTCATGTTATACAGTACCAATTGGACGAATTATAGATAAAAAGATGTTTTTTATAATATATAAATCATACTTCCCTATAAAATCGGACAGAAATATATATTTTCTTGATAATTAAAGTTAAATTACAATAGTTTTATTGTTTTTCTTATTGTTTAAAGGACATAACCTGACTACTGAAAATATTATTTTCGTCTACGAAATTTTTATGCAACTGTCAATAGGCAATATGTCAAGTGAAAGTTCCGCATTCACAGTACTTGAATATAATTTCTTACTGGATTTAATTGGCACTAAACATTGTAGACAATTCAAATAAGAAGCCATTAATTTCTGTCGCGCTATTTTTTTCCGTACACTATACTATAGAAATTTTTGGCGGTGGCGCTGCAAGCTGCAAGCATAGTGACCTACTTCTGCTGGGAAGCCATTGAAAACTGTAAATATTTGGATATTTTACAAAAAAAATGAATGCAATCAATGAGAAATTTTGGGAATAGTAAAACAAGGTAAAATTTTATATGCATGGGTATTTTATGTCAAAACTTAAGGTTGCAAACTACAATTTGACCTATTTTTGATTTCATTGAGAATGATGTTGGCTGCGTAAACAAATGCGCGCGCACTGACCTGGATCCGACGTAATCTGACAGAATAAGTAAAACTTTTCCAGGGCCACCGGAAACATGAGGGCGCTGGAAATGGTAATATAACGGTTCGCCCCACTCTCGATTCGCCCCATCACCATTTTAATAACGACTCGCCCCACTCAATAACCATTCGCCCCAAGTTAATTATTATCATTATTATAAGTATGGAGATACATTAAGTCGAGTGAACAACATAAAAAACCGTTAAAAACATAAGTCATCTTAAATATATATATTTTAGACCGGCATCACTCGTATAAAAAAGGAAATTTGCATTATCAATTGCCACAAAGTCCACAGAATTGACGCACATTTTTAAAAATCTATTTTATAGTTTTTGTGTTACAGGAGAGGGCAAAACAAAGTTTTATGGTGTTTTATCTTATTTTTTTATTTTCTCTTTTTTAAATCTTTTTTTAGCCGATTTTCTGAGTGTTTTATTCGCGAAATGGAAATGGAGACACGATTTCCATTTAATGCAGTTGAACGTTCAAATACAGCTATCTAGAGCTCTTGTATGCGGTGCATGCAACGACCTTAATATTTTTTTTAATTTAACTTTATATTTACTAAAATCGTATTTTTCTTTCCTAAAATATTTTTTATTGTATTACGCATTAGGGTACAAATTTGAAGGTATGCTTAAAACATAATTGGCATATTCAATTTCAGTGGAGATGAGGGAACAATATTAAATTGAAATAAAACGAAATTATTTCAAAACATGCTTCATTATTGTAATTAAAACAAACAAGGTTATACAATTTTTCAATCAATTCATTACCGATTGTTACAAAATATGATAATTGTGATATTTATGATGATGATGGAAATTGGTTAACCTTGCAGAAACTAAATGCAAACAAATGATACTGACAAAAAATGAACAATAAGAAAATAGCGCTGTACATGTTAAACAACGACATATATTAATATCAATAAAACACTGTACATAAAACAGCAACCATTAACAACGTTAAACACAGCACATGTAAAAAAACAGCATTTTTTCACACAGGACCATCTAATGCCGCAGTAGTTGTGATGTTGTAGTGTTACGTCGCCCGGGAAAGTGATTAACTAATGAAATAAGTGAACACTTGTTTACTTTAATCTCACTAGATTAACCGCCAGTTAAAAAAACCTGGCAATTAAATAGTTTACATTGAATGTAAACAACAAAGCTCTTATCTCCGTTTTTCGAGAATAAAGTTTTGTTATGAAAATTTATTCGTAAAGATATTAATTAATACTTTTAGGAACAATATTATTTTCATACATGTACACTTATACACACAATTAACTATTTAGGCTTTATAAATGTTAAATAATCGATGATTTGCAATGACATCGGTCATTTAGGTAATATTACTTTATTTGGGGCGAATCGTTATTTAGTGGGGCAAGTTGTTATTAAACATGGGGCGAGTCGTTATTAAAATTGGGCGAATCGTGATGGGGCGAATCGAGAGTGGGGCGAACTGTTATATAACCCTGGAAATGGGGCAGCCAGTGATAAATATTTGGAGTAAGCTCTGATTTGACTGTTTTGAAGAAAAATCAGCAGGCAGCATTTTCTTACAATATCTATTGTTTAAAAATAGAAAAGTACAAATCGAACACCGCCATCAACCAGTCTGTTTAAAAAAACAACACACACACACAATACTGTTATATTACGGTGAATTTTTGTATTGCCTTGTTTCAAAGAAATGTGAAACATGGATCAAGATAACTTTTATTAACTAACCGATTAATTGCATGTATTTAATTCCGAAATTTACAACCGAACATCACTGTCAACTGTTTACATTGGAAGTGCTTCCGGTTGAGTCACGTGGGAAATGAGCGTCCTATTGCTAAGCGACAGTTAATTTTGCCTCGCGACACAAAGTGAATTACGGACCACTAGTGCCAAAGTTGAACAGTGAGGCCTAGCATGTCTTATGTAGTTCATGTAGATTAGAAGCCAGAACATTTGTTCTTTTCATTACTTATCGGGTTTATAACATTGCGCTGTGAATTTTGACTGGTCTCTTCAGTTTTTATTAAGCACTGACTTGAAACCGTTGAGTGTTGGGTGCTTTACCGTTATAATAATAATAATAATAATAATAATAATAATAGTAATAATAATAATAATAATAATAATAATAATAATAAAATCTTTATTTAAAGAAGAATTCCAATTAAGTGTACATAAAACAAAATTAAATGTAAACTTATTTTCAGTTGGGTCTTCCATAACAAGAAACAATGAAAGAAATAATACATACGCATACAAACACATACACACGCTCGCAGACACGCACGCAGATACTCCAAACAAGATTACACAAAATATTTACAAATTGCAGCAGACAGACAATAGTAATTATTGATTAAATACCTGTAGTAATTATAAGAATGCTAACAAAGGTAGAGGCATGGGAGTGTTCCATGAACAGAGAAAAATGCAGCTTAAAAAAAGATCATTTTGTAAAAGATAATTATAAGATTTAAGTTTCTTTTTGAATAGGACGACATTGATTGAAGATCGAATATGCAAAGGAGTTGAGTTCCAATTGTTCATTCCCGTAAATCTAAAAGAATTTCGTAATACATTAATTCGGGGACGGATATGTTGTATGTCTTTCCGAGAAGATGATCTCAAGTTGTATGATTCGTTATTAGCTACAGGCAATATGTTTGTGATATAATCAGGTGCAAGTTTATTTAAGGCTTTATATACAATTAATCCTGAATGATATTTACATCTGCTAAAGAATGATGACCATTTTAAAGTTGTGAATAACTGCTTTGTTTGCGTTTGTATAGGCTTGTGCAGAATTAATCAGGCAGTACGCTTTTGTAATTTTATAATTCTATTTAATGCTGATTTATTAGCATGGCTCCAAATGACGCATCCATAATCAAATGTAGGCAAAATATACGCATTATAAAATTTGGGGTCCTACCGATATACAGAGTTATCTCAATATTCTGTACTAAGTTACCTCCCTTTGTAACGCGCACCTGTCACTGGGTAGTTCCGGTCTGAGATTGACATTAAAACAGACATGCAGTAGTCATCCGTGGTCCTTTCAAAATACGTTTTAATAGGCTCTGGTTGGTCAGAGATCAGCATAATGCATAAAAACGTTTGATTATTATCATTGAATGGAAAAAATAGATAGTTTTATAGTGCAGCGCATAATATTTAAATTTTCTCTTTTACCCATTTTTATACGTTTGCGAGGTATGTGTTTAACATCGTTATGTTCGACCCCTTCGATAATAAAAAGTAAAAATACGCATTTCTTATGCTCAAAAATGACAGATTTGAGGGAAAGAAAAGTAAGAAACCGTTAACGAAAAAAGGTAGACTAGTACAATTCATAACACATTATGTAAAATAAAGTTTGACTTCCGCCAATGAAACGCCCGTTAACTTTTATACATGTTCTTTCATGTCCATGCAACATGTTTGGCCAGGAATTTAATAGTCTAAGATTATTTTAATAACTGAACCTTTTCCTACAAATTAAATTCACACCATTCGGTTCATAGATTTGTGCCATGTTCTTATTAACGTATTTTTCAATATACTGCTATTTATTCTCCAAAAGTTTCTTTCTTATTCTTATACAATTTAGAATATATTCAAACATGGTTTCGTAATGTTTTCACGTTTTTCTCTTTATTTCAATATTTTATTTCATTTAGTTTTATAATCAATTTAATTTTAATTAATTTAATTTTCTCTTTATTTCAATATTTTATTTCATTTAGTTTTATAATCAATTTAATTTTAATTAATTTAATAAAGTTTATATATGTTTGGGTAAAACTTTCCCGAATGCTATTTTATTAAATTCAGATCGGAGCGCTTTAGGTTGCAAATATCAAATAATGAATGTCTCGGGTCTCAAACAACAGTGTGACAATTAATTAGAATATTTAATCTCAAGTCACTTTCCTAAAACTACACTATTACCCCCAACAAGCAACGTTTTCGACCTCTTACAAATCTACAACTAAACTTCAAAAGGCCTTTATCACACCTCAAGCTGGTAAAACCCAGTCTTGCTAATTAGATTACGTAACATAATCATAAAACACCAGGCCCTTTTCTTAAAAAGCATTGTTTGCATGACTTAACGGTGATTGGCTGAATACTTAAGTGAACGTTTTAAAAAGCTAAAATTTCGATGCCAGCCAATAAATACATTTTCATAAAGGACACGTGCAGTTACGTATATAGGTAAAGATGCATTTAGTTATTAACTTAAAATCACTTTACAAAGATGATGGTTATTCCTTAAATCCCTGTTTCACTTTTTTTGTTAATTTGACATTGGATTTTAACTTCAAAAGCACTTTGAAACTTTTTATCTACACTTTTAACGCTACGCTTTATTACCGCTTCTAAACCGGAACTACCCAATCAGCAAGGGAAGCCACTCTCAATGGGAGGTAACTCTGGATATCGGTAGGCCCCCATTGCTCCATTTCAGACGTAAGAAAATAGGATATTCTTTTTAATAATGAAAATTTAGACACTACTTTTGAGCACATTTTATTTATATGTTCTTTCCAACTTAGTGTATTGTCTACATAAACTCAAAGTAATTTTTGGCATTTAACATTTTTAATTTGAACAGAGCTGATAAATAGTTTCAAATCAGTTTCACGATTAGCTTGTCTTTTAGATGTTATAACCATACAAGAAGTCTTAGACGGATTTACGCAGCCATGTTGTTTTTGTGGCACCAAGTGTCAATCACATTGAGATCATTCTGTAGTTTTTCTTCTATAACTTGAATATTCCGATCATTTACATTAAGAGTTGCATCATCTGCATACATGTCAATTGGTGGAGAAATATTTAAAGATATGTCATTAATGTACAGTATAAACAATAGTGGACCAAGTATTAAGCCTTGAAGTATTGGTAGAAAATCAGATTTCCATTCACCATGTTTAACTAATTGCATTCTATTGGAAAGATAAGAAGCAAAAAGGTTGATAGCGTTATTGGAAAAATGATAAGTTTTAATTTATGTAAAAAAATTTGATGATCAACAAGGTCAAACGCCTTTTTAAGATCTATAAATACTGTTCCTACCAACTCATTACAGTCTATCGCATTAACCCAGGTGTCAACTATTCGAATTAAAGCTGTCTGGCATGAATGATTTTTCCTGAATCATTAGGATGTAATATGTTGGTAACGTTAAAATAGTTTTGTAATTTTGTGGAAATGTGTCTTTCAAAAATTTCAGATAGGGTCGGTAAAATTGAAATGGGTCTGTAGTTACTTGGATTATCCTTATATGAACCCTCATGAATTGGAAAAACCCTTGCAAACTTGAATATGTCAGGAAATATGCCCTGGCTAATACAAAAGTTAATTATATTAGCTAAACTTGGTGATATCACATCTTTGCATATTTTAATTATTTTAGGGCTGATACCATCTAACCCTGTTGATTTATTTGCATTCAAGTGATGAATTATTTTACTTACTTCAAATGGCGTAATGAAATTTATATCAAACTCAATCGAGCCTAGCTTTTCATTAAGTTGGTTCTTAAGGTCAATAAAATTTTCTGCTTTAAAGTCAGCTTTATTATTTTATTTGAGATATTTACAAAATGCTGATTGAGAGCATTTACAATTTCATCTGGATTAATTAATGATTTATCATCCACATGAAGAGTTGACGGCAAATGATTTATATTTGAGCTATTGTCAGAAATGCATTTTGAATTTTTCCATAATAATTTGGGTTCTTTCTTATTTTCAACGACCGAATAGAGTTCTTTCACATTGTTGTGCGCATGCGTCGTACTCCACGTTTAGGTACGAAAATATTGGTTTTATCCTAAACCGACGCGTGAGGGGGCATTTAACAGTGTCATTGCTAACAGAATGAACGGACATGATCACGGTGTCCTCTTGAAGCTTATGATAAATTATAATAATAATTGTGATGAGGCACAATAAATTCGAGTTTTACGAATTTCCGAATATTGCAGGCTTCAAAAAGTCTGGTCGGCAAGATTTGACTGTGAAAAGCGTAAAACAATCAAAAACGTGGTTGCAAATTTGAATCAGGAAGTCTTATATAAAAACAAAGACAATGTGGATTGCATGTTACTGTCTATTTGCCACAGACACATATATAAGCGTCTCGTGTTTTTCTGACAAAATGCGTTTACTTCAAAAAATATATTTTATGTAACTTGATCTCCCTAAATTGGAAGAGAAAACGGATGAATTCAACAATGTATCGCCGTTGTATTCAACGCCCGTTAAGCGTTATTATTTTGTTTACTATTTTACTTCCTTCCAACATATGTTTAAAACTAAAATATATTGTAATCGTTCGTATATTTCTTTTATTAGTCCATTAAAATTATTTTTATGTTTAATAACTAGAAATCATACTTTGAACACGACCGTGTTACTGTTAATTGTCCCTATATATTTGACACAATATTCACATTCCCATTCTGCCCAGAAAACGATAGTGACATATTGAAGTGTGAAAAGTTGTTTGATATCTGACATTTGAGGAGACTTAAAATTAATTATCTCAAATCATCAAATTGAACTTAACTGTTATTGTCACTTCAAGCGTTAACTTTTCGAATACCTAACAATTTTCACGAGTTCAGTCCCATATTTCTCTAACTATATTTTGTAGCGTTGAAATGGCAGATCATGTAGTAGTTTACGTCTTATTCATGTTATTATAAACATCATTTTTTTATAAAATCGTCAGCCATAGTCAATAGACATTAGTTTAAGTCGCATTTCATGAATATCTACGTGTTACGGGAATGATTTAGAAAGAAGATAAAATGTCCGCAGACCTCCAAAATCTCAGGATTTTATCTGGAATCTCCGGACCGTAAGGTTCTTCTCCGGATCTAAGGATTTTCAGGCAAAATCTCAGGATTTAAAAAATATTGAAAAGGATAATTAATGAAACATAAATTTAACTGAATTAAGAATGGATTTTACAATTATATTAATTAATATTAAGAAACTTGGTCTTGGTCACGGCTCCAAAATTTCCTGTTTATTGAGAGATTACGTGATAGTGACACGATGCCTCGGGCACACATGTACACAACAGCTAAGTGTCATAAAACTAAACTCGGACCTGAATATCGCAGTCCCGTTCATTTGTTTTGGTCCATGGTCATTTTGATTTTAAACAAAAATGAAAATATTATATTTCAAAACCTTCAGCGACCACAATTACGGACTTCAACATCAAAATAGTTTAAAAAAAAAAAACAACAACAAAAAAACTCTCTGGATTTTTTTTGAATAGTTTTGGTTGGCCTGCCGTCCGGCAATATTCGTTTGGTTCAATCAATTTAACGATTTCTCGGGTTGTAGCTGGAATCATCCTATTATGTAAATACGTAATATTTTTTCTCAAAAGCAAAACACGCAAAACACATATCAACCTAGTCGCCGACGAGCTACGTAAGAATATAATTATGTCTCATTCCACTATAAATTATAGCGTTACAAAAAAAAAATGCCGTAAAATAGTAAAATGTCCGATAATGTTCGTCTGAATTGTCAATTATACAGATTTATTTTTAGTAAACACAATTCACGTGTGTATTTTCATAAAAAAAACCCAAACAAATCCGTTGGATACTCGCGTCCTGAAAATACCGCGATAAACAATGTTTAAAATGCGCATAAACTTTCTTGATGTGCTTGTAAATGATCATAACGTTTTTTTTTATTCTTCGTTGTTTGACTGAACTTACTTATTTATAAATTTGAAATGATTAATCAACATGTTCTTAATTTTATAATCACTTAGTCATATTAACAATAGTAAACGATGCCCCCTCGCGTGCATTTATCGACTAAATATGCTCTTCAATTTTAGAGAGCGCTAAGGGGAGGTAACAATGTGAAAGAACTCTATTGTAAAAGTTTTTCTTACTTTTTCGAATAAGAGAGGTACACTTGTTTCTCCAAATTTTATACTGTAATTCATTACTACAAGCTTTATACTTATCTCGAATTCGCCGTGAATGCTTAATATCATCTGTGTACCAGTCTGGTTGGTGTAATCTTTTAACGCCTTTTTTTTATTGGTGCATGTTTTTTCAACAAAATATGTATATCATTATACAAAATATCTAAGGCTTCATAAGGGTTGCTTATGAATTCTAGAGCAGCAAAGTCACATTTATAAAGATCTGAAATGAAATCGGACTCAACAAAATTTGCGAAAGAAGATCTATATATAATTGTTATATGACTGCTATTCTGGTCTCGTGTATGAAAAAGTCTTCTAGTAAAGGCAATTGGATAGTGGTCACTTGTGCTTATTTTAGGAACTAGAATTTCAATAATATTCTCATTTTCATTTGTATACAGATGATCGATTATAGTGGAGGATCGGGACTTTATACGCGTTGGGCTTTGAATTAATTGAGAAAACCCTAAGTCATGCATTACACTACTCCACTTTTCATTCTTAAACGTATTCTTCGGTGGTAAAAACTCTCTCTCTCTCTCTCTCTCTCTCTCTCTCTCTATATATATATATATGGGTGAGATAAGCAACCAACGAACAAACCTTCAGACATAAAGAAACAGATCTAAGCACCAGACACGGCGACATCGCCTAGCCAAGAGTGCTGTACATGGTTATAGACGTGCCATCCAAATTCTCTATAGAGAAATTTTCCGGCAACGCCTATAAACCATAACTATCCACAAATGACCCTCTGACTACCTAGACATTTACATACACTTATTTTTACACATACAGACATATGAGGCAATTACATATACACATCTATTAGCATCGTACTCCTCCTTTTTTATTTTTGGAGTTTTAATGCACACTAGTGCTATAGACAGAGGCACACACAATGAAAGTCAGCTGGATCTTTCGATACACTGAATTGAAGATATATTAACTTAAAGGGAGATAATTCAATTCAAACAACTAACTTCCGGATTAAGGGATCCCCGAAAGAATTCATGTTCGTGGAAGAAAGATACATATGGGTGAGATAAGCAACCAACGAACAAACCTTCAGACATAAAGAAACAGATCTAAGCACCAGACACGGCGACATCGCCTAGCCAAGTGTGCTGTACATGGTTATAGACGTGCCATCCAAATTCTCAATAGAGAAATTTTCCGGCAACGCCTATAAACCATAACTATCCACAAATGACCCTCTGACTACCTAGACATTTACATACACTTATTTTTACACATACAGACATATGAGGCAATTACATATACACATCTATTAGCATCGTACTCCTCCTTTTTTATTTTTGGAGTTTTAATGCACACTAGTGCTATAGACAGAGACACACAAAATGAAAGTCAGCTGGATCTTTCGATACACTGAATTGAAGATATACTAACTTAAAGGGAGATAATTCAATTCAAACAACTAACTTCCGAATTAAGGGATCCCCGAAAGGATTCATGTTCGTGGAAGAAAGATACATATGGGTGATATATATATATATATATATATATATATATATATATATATATATATATATATATATATATATATATATATATATATATATATATATATATATATATACAGAAATATCGTCAGATATGGGGTCTCTGTAATAAACCTTAATCAGGGGCTGTATATATATATACTAAGAAATGTGGTAAGTTACGGGTCTTACTTCGATATTATACCTATATGTGTGGTTCTATAAAAGTTACGGGGTATATATGGTACCCCGTAATTTTCAATGCCATTTCTATGCATATTCGGACTTCTTAAGTACGATAAACTTTATTCCCGTAACACGGTTTATTATCGAAATTTATTTTCGGTCTATAAAAAAAACCCGAATTTTTTTTTTATCATAAACCAAATTTTTATATTACAGCTTATAGTACTTACAAGGTCAGATAGTGCATAGAAATGACATTTAATTAGCGGGGTACCATATATACCCCGTAACTTTTATAGAACCACACATATAGGTATAGAAATAGACTGAGATTCATGACAATCAACGGTTAATACTGGATTTATAGATATGTCATAAATTGTATTAACCACATTATTACATTGATAATTAGTAAGAGTTATTCTTTCTAAGCTATCGGTATTAATTTGAAGGTCATATTTATATACACAGGTACAAGAAATAGTATTACAATCGGAGCAGACATCACTTAAAATATTAAAAATGTTGCGTGAAATGTAAGGATGTCTATCACTGCAGCTCTAATTTATAAAATAACGACATTCTCCCGAAACGAGGTTCGAACGGCCACAGTGCCGGCATGTCGCATGTCTATCGTAATTTGTCCACAAGCCCGTCTCGCGACGTTGATATCTACCATCCTGGAATTGATTAAAGTTCTGATCTGAACGGCTCGCACCGTGCGATTCATTGAACTTTGTCTTCAGGATTTTGATTTCATTGTTCATAGTAAACAGTAATGCGCTTGTACCAGTTTTGTTCAAATGTATTCCGTCTCTGGTATAATAATTTACAACTGTGTTTCCGTTGCCAAATACAAACGAACGATGTACATCAATAATGGAAACAGATTTTTCTCGACATTTTTCCAGGATCACCTTATTCACTTGTGAGACATTAACGTCTGAGCGTGGACAGACGGTGCACAAATACATCGTACGAACATGTTTTTGTACAAGTTCTCTTACTCTGTTTAAATCATTACAAAAATGGTAAGAGGTTTTACCGTTCAACCCGTTAACAGGAAAACCGATTGTTAACTTGAAAACAGATTACGAAAAATAAACGGTGTCGACACCAGATGGATTTAATTCATATTTTGCACGTTAAGCCAAAGTTTCCATTCAGGACAGGTATGCATTGTTGGAGAAGGGAACAGCGAATCTTGGCATACATTCTTCAAGTGCAAAAGTGTTGTATCTTGGAAGCAAACTCTGCTTAAAGTTGTTTTCTGTTAGTTTGTGTTTAGTGAGAAATGTAACTGTTCATCCAGCAATTGCAACAATTTTAGTAAGAGAAACATTAACATTCATCATTTTCTTGTAGTCAGGCCAAATTTCACTGACTATTTTTTGTTTCAAAACATCAACAGCGTTTCAAAGCATTTCAAAGCTGACAAGGTGAATGAAGTGGTTAACTGGAAAATCCGATTTAATTTTCAGTTGTTAACCCAGAAGTCATATACAAGCTATTCAACGTAAACCATGAAATCAGATTTCAATAATCTTTGTGTTGATTATTTATGCGTTTTCTATGACACCGTTTCGTGGTTAACTTTTGATGTTGTTTAAAACTAAAAGAGAATAGATTGGTACAGACGCAAAAATTCTTAAATAATGTGACACCCCTTTTTAACGGAAAGACCGAAAGCAAAAATCATACATATTTTGAGTTCTTTACTGTCATAAATAAATCCCCGAGTGCATCGAATATTGTGAACATTTTATAGCAAGTAGTTGCTCACAGGCGCATCAACAGTTTAGAATTGGAATGTCTAAAATTGAGTCTCCATAAAATGCGATCCATATTTCCCTAGTATAGTCTAAAACTTTGGTCACTGGGGGTACCGTTGTTTCCCGGTACGACTTTTTTTTCAAGGCATATAACGTGGAGTAAAAGATTAGTGTTTTTACAAAGCAAATTTCATTTTAATAAAAAATAATTCTGATACAGATCACTTTTTGTTTTGATACGGAAGGACGTTGTATAAAAACATTTCCTTATTCATGTATGCATTTGACAAAATAAGGTTACAAGAGAACATTTTCGATGCCTGCGAGTGGGCTAACAAATGGCAAATGGCCTTCAATACCAAAAGATGTAAAACAATGCACCAAGGAATATTACTTAAGATGCAGATAACAGAATTCATAAGATAGAACAGATAACCGAATAAAACGACTTGGGGGTAATATTTTACAATAAATTAACATTCAGTAAACATATTAATACCAAAGTAAAAATTGCATAAAGGGAACCTGGGGCTGATTATTAAAAACTTGACATACATGAATAAGGAAATGTTTTTATACAAGTCTCTGGTAAGGCCACATTTGGAATACGCTTTGGAGATTTGGACCCCAATATTTATAAATAAAAAGATGTTGTTGCCATTGAAATGTACAGAGGATAGCACAACCTCCAGGCTGTCAACCGATTCCTATATTCCTATATTTCTCCTATATTTTGGATCTGAATCCTATATTTTAAAAAGCCTCCTATATTCCTATATTTCTCCTATATTTTTTAATTTATTCCTTTATTTTTTTGGTATTTTTTTTTGCCGGTAAATGAAGATACTTAATATTGTTTTGATACTGCTTTTGGCTTCTTCATTATGTACAGGTAAGAGAATTTCTATGCCTGCAGCAGCATCACAATCCTTCAGACATGGCTACTGTGCTGCTCTTTGTCATCTGTCTGGTCAACTTGCAAGGCATTGCAGTATGACTTGGGTCTTTTGAAGGTAAATCAAAGTCTTATTTAGATTTTATTTCAGGTACTCCCCAATGATGATATACAAGGCAAGTCTCTTGAGTTGACATCTACAAAAGAAGACAGACTGGTACAAAGCTACTTTGTCTGATTTAAATACAAAATGTATACAGTTTAGTTTTCAAAAATTCAAAACCTTTATTTACTGCATTGTAAAATTTTCTATGAAACCTGCCTTAGTACTGAGGGGCCATGTGTGCTCTTCCAATCTGGAATTGAGACAAACGGCCAGACCGTTGTGCTATTAAAAGTTTTATTTTTAAAAGCACACAGTCTGATGACAAGGTAAGAAACACATATCTTCAACATTTGAGCTTTTCAGGTATGCAATTGAACATCTGGAAACACCTTATAAACCAAGTGTGAATATCTAAAAATCTTGATAGAATGCCTGGAGTGACAAGTGGCTAAACCTAGAAGACGGTAATGCTGTTAAAGTATTTCAATTGTGTAAGCCTGTAAAAGGTAATACTGAAGTAGCTTACTGCACTTTATGCAGTAAGCAATTTCAGGGCTTTTTTTTCACCATTTTGAGAATATGACCCATACCCCTGGAATTGGGAAATTTATCGTCGTTTTGCCAGAAATTAGTAATTTTTTAGCATCATTGGGGAATAAGAAGTGTTACTGTTATCTGCTGTTTTTTTAATCATTGCCATCCATATTTAATGTTGTCAGTAATTCCTGGCTTAAAGAGCAAAAGATGCAGTGCTGATGCTGTTGTTTTTCATCAGAAATGTTTGTTTTGATTCAATTGGGAATTTTTCTTCTCAAATTGGGAAAAAAGTATATGTTTTGCCATTGGGAACATGACCGAATAACGGCTATAAAATCAACTGAAAAAAAGCCCTGAATTTTCTGTAAGCAACAGTGGTTTCACTCAGGTGAACCAGCATAGTAAATCTACTAAACACAAGAATATTTCAGATATTCGTTTTGGTAAAACTGTCCAAAAAGTGCTGAGCAAGAAAGATTGTAAACAAATGGCTGCTACTGCTAAAGCCTCTGAAGAAATTTCATCAAATAAACCAGCTACTGTCGCCTCAAGTGAATGTGAACAGAGACAAATGCATGTATTCACAAGTCACCATTTGAAACATCAAGTCACAGAATCTGAGCTGTTGTGGTGTTTTAAAGTAGCAGCTTCTGATTTTTCATTTAGATCATGTGATGGCCTTGACAAATTGTTTCAGAACTTAAGTGTGAAATTGCTGAACAGTTTTCATTGTCAAGGACAAAGGCATCATATATAGTTTCAGAAGCCATAAGATCATTCCTAACGGAAGCAATTGTGAAGGAAGTAATAGATGGAAATTTAGGGTATGTTCTTATGTTTGATGAAACTACGACAGCACAGCAATGCAGACAAATGGACATACTGATCAGATTTTGGAGCAATATTGAGGGAGAGGTGTCTGTAAGATTTTTGAAAGCTGTTCACTTTGGCCATAAAACATCTGACATCGTAAGTGAAGCTTTCCTTGAATTGAGGAATGATTCTGAAGTAGACCTACCCATGAAGAATGTGATTAGTCTCTCATCTGATGGCCCAGATGTAAACAAGTCCATTCACAGAAAAGTCAACGAAAGTTTGAAAGCAGATGGCAAACCAGGTTTGCTTGACTTCGAACCCTGCAATCTCCATACAGTTCACAATGCTTTTAGAAAAGGTCTCAACTACTTTGGAAGTGAAGCAGAAGAGTTGACTTTTGACATGCATCAATTCTTCAAGAGCAGCCAGTCAGAAGACAAGATTTTAAATACCTTCAACTGGAGTATGACATGGATGAGAGCCTGATCTAAGACATGTACCAAGCAGATGGTTGACATTGTTGCCAGCCATGACCAGAGTGTTGACAAATTAGAAGATAAGCCTGGATTACTTCACTGTCCAACTTCCAAAATCAGTGAAATCCACGTCTGCTCGTAAACAGCTTGAATGCAAGAACGGTACAGAAGAATATATCGTGGTCTGGCAGACAAAAAGTTTATATTCCAGTTTGCCTTCCTGTCGTCAGTGGCTCCTCTGTTTGAACGGTTCTTGACGCTCTTTCAGACCAAGGGACTAGTTATTCATATTCTGCTGGACGAATGTTCAATTTTGCTGCGAACACTGATGTTCAGGTTTCTCAAGAAGGATGTAGTGGGTGAGAAGACTGGCAAAAGTCTCCTTGATATCAAAGTTAGTGATACAGGGAACCAACTGTCTGACAAGGAGGTTGAGATTGGAGAGGCAGGTAAACGGCAGCTATCTAAGATGCCCAAGGAACAGCATCAATCAATCATGAAGAATGTCAGGAGTTTCTACATTGTGATTACTGAATATCTAGTAGGTCACCTACCACTTGGAAGTGAGCTTTTGTATAATCTACAGTTCTTACACTCTCTGTTGAAGACAAGTGATAAGGGATCCAAAGCTATCACATATGTTGCAAAGAAGTTACCCCATGTCATATCTGAAGAGGAAATACCATCAGTAAAGAATGATTGCTTGATTACAGCACATCAGAGGTACCAAAAGAGTGGTCAGAAGATGAGCATGGGCAGTATGTTAGAATTGACCATTACTTGAAGAATGTGACTGACAAGAAGACCTCTAGTGGACTGATCAAGTACCCAAGTCTGTCCAGAGTTGTCAAGTCTGCTATTACTTTAGCCCATGGCAACGCAGGTGTGGAGAGGTCATTGTCAGATAATAAAAATACAGTTACACCAATCTTAATGTTGAAACCATTAATGGTTTAAGACTGGCCAAAGACAAGGTTGCTCAGGTCAATGGTGTTCGGAATCTTCAATTGCCTAACAAGCTAGTTTCTTTAGCTGCAAGAGCAAAATTCAGGTTTGAAGAACGTCTTCAGAAAGAGAAAGAGGAAGAAATGAAGAAGAAAAAAAGAAAATCAGGAAAAGAAGAAAGCAGAAGAATTGCGACAAAAGGAGCTTAATGAAATCACTCAGCTAAATTTGACCTATGATGAGCAAGAAAAGCAGTTGAGAAAGGAAGAAGATGAATATTATAATGTGTTGAAAAGTGCAGAGGTGCTACTCAAAGAGGCTATAGCAAAGCTATCTACTGCTTTGAAGACAAAGAATGATCTTGAAATACAGGTAGCCTAGGGAATGCTTGAAAGTTCTGAGAATCGCATGGAAAAGGGTAGGAAAGGATTGCAGACATGTCAGGAGAAAATAAATGAGTTAAGAAAGAAGAGATTGAGAAGTGCTGCACTTATGATAACAGTCAGGAACCAGCCTTAAAGAAAGTGAGATCTGAAAAAAACAAACTTAATTGATTGATAAATGTACATGCATTTACCTTAATACGTTTCTGAGCCTAGATATAACATGTGTATTGGCAATATTTTTTAAAAATTTATATTCTTGTTAATGTTATTGGCTGATAATAATATGAACAGTCAGCATTAATAATTGAGAGAGAGAGATAATTTGGACTCAATGGGTGATTTATGTTGATTTAAGTTTCAAACATTATTTAGTTTACTTCAGATACAACACCAAACTTTTTTCAGATTATAGTGCTAGTGTTCTTGTTAAGTTATGTTATGTATTGTCCATTGTAATTATGTGTTGAAGCATTGTTGTAAAGCCAATTGTAATCATTTGGAATAAATAAATAAATAAATAACATTTCAGGTGACAATACAGATGATAGTGATGGTGGTGTGCTTTGCAGCAGCTCTCTGCCTGGATTGTGATGTTGTTGTTTAAAGTTAGTGGTTTCCTTCATTTTTATAGTGGACTTTTTGTAGGTAGAAACAGTAAGTAACTGTGTACAGGTAAGAATTATAAGTATAAGTACTAGTAAATGAAACTATTTTAAGTTCGAAACTCCTATATTTTGTCTCAAAACTATCAAAAACCTCCTATATTTTTTGCGAAAATATTCCTATATTTCTCCTATATTTTGAAAAAGATCTGGTTGACAGCCTGAACCTCTCATGAAAGATTACAACTGTGTCGTCTGCAAAGAGCTTTGATATTAAGTTAAGACATCGAGTAAGTTATTGATGAAAATCAGGAACAAGACTTGCCCTAACATACTACCCTGAGGGACACCACTGGTGACATTTTGCCAAGAGGAAATGGCTCCGTTATTTTTGACTCCTTGTAATTCAAGAAGTCTTCTCTCCATTTGTAAACTTTGCTTCTTATTCCTACCCCCCATATTTTCTTTAATAAGCCATTAATGAGATACTTTGTCGAAGTCCAAATATATAATTTTTAGTATTTTTTACGTCATTATTATCCTCTATCGCTGATGTCCACTCTTCAGTTCATTCTAATAGTTGAGAAATTTTGATAATTTTTTTTCCCGCGGCCATTTTTCATTAAATAATGGCGTGATAGATCACAGTCGTTACATGTAGATGTCTGACTTCTCAGTTTGACAAATCTACTTCCATGGACTCTGATTCTGAACCAGGTTTAAATAACAATCAAGACCTTCAACACCCTAAGCATTCCTTGAAGGAGAATTAGGTAGATCGTAATCACAAAGTCGCATGATCGCATTCTGGAACCGCTTATTGCTGGACAAAGAATAAAAAATATCAACACAAATTTCAAATACATGTTAAGATTAGCAAACAACACCTTAAATAGATCTACATACACATACAATAATTTAAAAGGATATTTTAACTTTTAGTCGCCCAGACTTACGTATTGTACTCAATTGGTAACTATTCTTGTTAGCTCACCTGTGACCAGTAGCCATTTCAGCCAATCAGATGGTTGAGATTTGAAACTGGTTTCCAATCTCAGCTTTATAACCTTCAGCACAGGCCGCTATTGACATGCAAAAGATGATAAAGTTCATGTAATTATGTTACTATTTGATCATGGGTCACCAGGACCTACTTCAAATGTTGTATTTATATCTTATCCAATGTGGAATAAAACATCTCTCTCTATAACAACAATTTCGGATAAACTATAATGACATAAATAAGCAAGTCCAACAGGTTCAAAATATCAGAACATTAATCAGATATTCCAACGTAACTAAACAGCAATCAATGCTCTATTAGATACCTGTTCTGCTTCGAGGTTTAGCTGTATCCCATTCAGTTCACAGAGAGAATCTCTCATTGATCTGGTGTACATTAATCAAATAGATTTTGAAAACAATATTTCATGTTGTATAATACTAAGTGACGGCACTTTGCACGTTTCATATCACAGACATATCATTTTTGATATTTGAAAAAGTGAAAAGGCTGACACCGTGTTTACCAGGAGGTTGGGATACCGCTCGTACGATTAATTGCATAAATATTAAGCAAAAGTGCATTGCGGAATATACTTTTTTTAACCGACAAAGTCGATCATTTAAACTTGTTAATTTTCGAAATCTCTTCACCAGCCGGCATTGACACTGTGCGGAATCACGTGGTTTTGTTTTGATACCATGCACTTATAATGACCGACCAAAATCGCCGGTAAGTTCATCTTTTAGGTTATTGTACAACCTAAATCGATTTATAATTTTCAAGATATAGCCTATCATACGCGGAGTTGAATTTCTTTTCCATTGGTACCTTACTTTCCCCTCAGAGTTGCGTATATTTCTAGTTTACCCTTTGAATTTGTTTTGTTTACAGTGTGTGTTTGGGATACATCTTTCACGTACGAACCCATTTATTTTATATAATTGCTTAAAATCATGTATGTCATTAGATTTTCGTTATTTATAATGTTTAGCGAGTTTCCTTTCAAGTGTATTTGATAATTTGGAATTGTTATCTTTGATATTAAACAAAATACCGGCAAAATAAGTTAAATGATATTTGCCACGTAATGAAATTTTATGACATCTTTCACGTACAAGTCGTTAGCGTTTTGTAGACGGACAATATATTATTACAACTTTCGATTCAATTTGAATTTGGCCCAACAATCAAACACCGTAAACACCTGTTGCACTGCAGCACTTCACAAAACGCCGACAACGGTTTTTGTCATGCGACGACTGTAAGAGCTGCCGCGCCAATCAAAAGACGCTGCATTTTACTTCCAAATTAGGTTTTGCCGTAAATCAAATTTTTGTCGCGGTTTCAATCCACTTGCAGATGTTGATACAATACCAAAAGGTGTGGCCTAAAGTAAAGCAACCTGATGCGTGATTAGCAATCAACATCGCTCTGTCAATAACACTTTCCCGCGCTACTTCCCAACGAAAATATCAGTCGCCGCGTTTGTCGTGTTTGATGTTTTGGTTGCAAGTCAAAATCTAACTGAAATCGAAATTTGTAGTAAAAACCCGCGTGTATGAATGGAAAAGATGAATTATTTTAGAAGCTCTTTTTAAAGCCTGAGCGATATCGCCCTTGCTAACCTGGTACGGTTCGCAGTTTACAGACATAACCGGTGTCAGTGTAATAGGTTTTGTGGGGTAATGTTAGTCGATCTCAGTTTTTGGCTCCGTTTTCACGAATAATTGAGCAAAATACTATAATCTGGACACAGAGATAACTAGAATAATAAAGACTCATGACAGTCGTATAGGTCTATTGGTTCGAGTATTATTTAGAAATCTTAAGAAAAACTGAGATTTTCTTACCAGACCCCACAAAACCTCCTACACTGACACAGGTTATGCAGGTTAAAAGCGTTGCATATGCCGTGATCGCGGCGAAGTGCCGTTCGCGAAGCGTACCAGCTTAGCTAGGGTGAAATCGCTCAAGCGTTAAAACGAACTTCTAAAATAATTCACCTTTTTTTCTATTCATACAGTGGGGATAGCGATGACGATTTGAATGCAGTACGCGGCTGAAACGGTTTTCTATTGTTTTTACTGCTATCATGTTTTTGCATTTGTAGTGCCAAACGCGATTTTGTACGTGCCATTATCTGAAATAAATGAAAACAACTTTGCGAGATGAGCCACAATTAATTCAAGCGTATTCAATAGAAATTTTTTTAAAGACTATGTTATTCATGAATTCTCATCATGGTTTCAAGATAAGTCTGGTAATAAAAAAATGAAAATTACCAGTAATTTAGAGTAATTTGAGCTTTTTCTTATGTCAAAATAAAAGAAAAGAGTAAGTGCTACAAAGAAATGAGAAAAAAGATGAACAAAATCTATTTATTTTATGAAAAAAAGGACTTTAATCACTGTTATTTTCCTTGCAAGTTTTCATATATTCTACAAAAAAGCAATTAAAAATAAATATAAAAGTAAGATAGTGCAGACCTCCTTACAGACGCACTAACAGTTAAAATTTTAATTTAATTCTTATCTTGACTGAAATCCTCCCATTAAAATATCCATGTTTACTAAAATTCAGAAATCCACCATTTACAACTTTACACAAGAAAGTAGTGCAAACAGTAAGTATGGTGTCAATACTGGACACAGGTAATGGAAAGTACACTAAACATTAAAGATAGTAATTTAAATTTAAAGTTAATACTGAACGTGTGTGATAACTGATAATGTTTTGTCTCAATTTTATATTATGAGTTGCATAAATAAGATACGATAATCCAAATAAAAAACATATTCAAGCTGTAGCATGTGGTTATGCTTATATAATAAAATAAAAAGGTAGTAAATGTGCTACTAATACCATTAATTTTATTGCCTGAATAGTGAAAACGTATTTCTGTAGTATAAAATGTTGTAAAAACGTAACATGTCATTGATTTTGTTTTTGATACGCTGCAATAAGCAAAACAATTTGCAACTTAACTGCAAGTTTTTGAATTACAAGTGTTATGAAGTTGCAATTACTTCATAACATTAAAAGCCTATTGCAACCATGGGATATTATTCTTAATTAAGTTAAATATAGATTTTCCACTTCATATGAACAGTACTCCCCTTTGTAAAACACATGGTAAACTTCATTTGGTGAATGGTCTTGTCCTTTTTTTATATCATGGATAGTGCCTACAAAGATGTTTTTGTAGGTCAAATACTTTAATGAATAAAAATTACTAACATCATATTTTTAAATGTGTAATCTTTAAGACATAATTTAATTAAGTATACATAATCACAAGCGTATATGATCATTGCATGAAACGGAAACACGGAGCTCAATCGAAGTATAATTATATTAAACGTGGTCCTTTCACGGACACCGTTCTTTCATATCACGAGAAAATCGTGGGTAATTTTT